>JALPQD010000127.1:5183001-5438001 GCA_023101885.1 Typhlomys cinereus
AATGAAGGAAGGGCGGGGATTGTTGGGAAAGGGATGGCGGGAAAAGCCGGGCAATGCAGTATTAACAATAAATCTGTAGGTAGCAGGAACGTAAGGCACAAGAACCAACTGCACAAGAAAACAGACTAGATACAGGAAGCACTGACAGACAGCAACAAATCAGCATACATACGACAAGAAATGCGGCCCTGTGGAGTCTGATCCGTGCGTGCACTAGGCTCTTGCACTGCGATCAGGTCACCCTCGGTGGCCACGTTACGGTTTTATGAAATGTTTTATTTAGACTCTTGCTACATTGCCTCTTGCACGGCTGAGGGACACTGACCTCTCATCACATCCCGAACTCGGCGGAAGAGAGGTGACACAATCTCTAGAGCCCGTGATCTTTACATCTCAGCATGTTCATCTCCTTGAGACAGTCTTCGAGATGTATCCATCACAGCTGGTTAGACTGTATTGCAATAACAGATAAGCCCCATATGATCAGAAAACGGAAAGCAAAAAGGTATACCCTTGTTTGGGTATATGCCAATCACAAGTCATCTACAAGATTCTCCCTCAGCATAGTTTTCCTCCTTCTGAAACACTGAGAACATTGTCTTGAACTGTGGAAGAAAGAACTCAATGCAATGCACACAGCTTGTGCCTAGAAGTCACACTGTATTACTTCTCAAATTTCATTGGCCAAAGCAAGTCAGATGTTCATACATGACTTAAACTTGATGAAGCTACAGAATCTTTTAGCTCAGGAAAAATCAAGTGTTGCATTCTGCAGTAGAGGCCAAATAGTGACCATGTTTCTCTTTTGAACTTCCTACTGTTTTTATGTCAAAGTTCTCAGTGTAAGGAATTGGTCATCTGCTCCAATATTTTGTTCTTTATGGAAAAACTGTAAAGACTTTTACACATCTGAACCCTCTAACTGCTTACTGTTGGTATCATCATGACCTCTGATTGCTTCCACAGTTAATGTGCAGAATAAACTCTTTGATGAACTCTTCCTACAGTATGCTTGCTTTTCTCATTTTTTTTACATGTATGTAGATGGGAGTGCATGTGTGTATATATGTTTGCATATGTGTGGACATATGTGTGCTTGTGTGGATACATGTGGAGGCCTGAGGCTGATAACAGAAATATCATCCTTGATGGCTCTTCTACCTTATTGCTTTGAGCCTGGGTCACTAATGAAACTCAGAAGTCCATTGTCAGACTAGCCTGGCTAGCCAGTTTGCTTTGGGGACTACTAATCTCTGTCTTCAGAGGCTGGAAGTACAGGTAGACTTCCATAACCACCTAGCATTTTTACTTGGGATCTAGGAGTCTGAACTCTGGTCCATTTACTTGTGTGGCAAGTGCTTAAATGCCTTAACCATCTCTCCAGCCCATATTTGCTTTTTTTTTCCTGTTGGAATCCATAACATGATCAAGCTTAAATGTCATGACTGTTACATAGAACATCATTCTTTTTTTTATTTATTCAATTGTGCGTGTGTGTATGTGTATGTGTGTGTAGAACCACGGGCGAATTCGGGAACCACCATGGACCGCCTCCACCTCCTCCTTGTTTACTCTGCCCTGGGATTCACAGGCTCCGCCCTACCAGGACCAGAAACGCAGGCCGCCCCCGCTTCCGCCCGCCCAGCGTCTATACGTGGGGTCTAGGATCCGAACTCAGGACCCTCCGCCTGCAAGGCAGAGGCTTAACCCCTGAGCCACCTCTCTAGCCCCACATAGAACATCATTCTGGATACTACATTATTCAAAACAGCAGATGGAAGGATCCCTTTATGAGAAAAACAAGTGAAATGCAGGAAGTTTCCATTTTCAAAGTTTTTAACCTCATAGGAGGTATAGAACTCTGTCCTGACCCCCTTTTAATAATAATAGTTTTACCAAAAATGTTATTGTACACTAGCCTTTTTTGTATGTGTAATATATAAACTGACGTGCCTCAGCTATACAATGATTTTGTGAAGTAGATGTTTTGCACACGGGGACACTGATGCACAACAGGTCAAGTCATACATAATCATTCAGCGGTGACAGGGTATCACTGATTTTGAACTCTGTGAAGTCTGGGTCTGGGGGTGCTCACTTAGCCATTTTGCCTGGTCCCTGTGTATACAGGGAGGAGTGTGGGAAATGTTTAGCATGGTTGCCAGGCTGTTTTGAGTTCCCAGTGACTGATCTCTGCTGCTAGCTGTTCACCTTGGGCAGCTTAACCTTATCTTTCTTCAAAGGAATTAGATGTATTTTCATATCATAACTCTTTGGTTTGTGGAATTCCTCTAAGGTGTAGGTGAACCAAACAATGCTGACCTCATTTAGCACATGCAGATTTTAAAAACATACAGAGACTATGTATGCACTTATGTGTCTGCCTTAGTTTTTCAGCTGTTGATCTGCTGACGTTGTACTATATGCAGAATGCAGTGGCGACCTTTCTCAGAAAGAATCCAGGGTGCTATGGGCTCATCATGCAAGGCTTCTTCTCTGGCTATCCAGGAGCACAAAGTTAATTTGTAGGTGATATGATATTTTCATCTCACGCTTTCTATGCAACCTTTATCCATGCTAATGGGAATTTTTTTCCATGCTTACTCTAGGGAGAATTGATTCCAATTATTGAGTATAATTTATTCCAACTCCTTGATGGAATAATTTATACTCTTGAGATACTCTTGAAATGTGTAACCAATAGGGAACTCTATTTATACATAAGTTTTTACACGTCTTTCAATTAAATAAGAAATCCAAGTGCAAAACCCATCATTCTAGGAAAGCATATGAGTTTGTGATGCTCCCCAGAGGTTTTTTGGTCCATAAACCAATAAATGGATTACACTTACAGAGCAAAATCTTCTCTCAGATCCCACGTGGAGTTCTTATTGATGTATCTGGGAGGCAGTTCATGAGAGATGTGGGATACTTCCAGCTTCGAGGAGAGAATTGGTCATTTCTTCATGTAATCAATTTGAGTGCTCAAATATTGATTGTTATAAAGAATATATTTATCAGGACACAAACTACTGCACGTTTAAACACACATTTATTTGGTTACAAGCAATACAGAGAATAAGCATTTTAGCGAAGAAAAGTGTTCATACTTTTTAAATTTAAAGACAGTATTGATGAATATTTGTAAGTGTAAATCAAATATATAAGATAACCATGTAGTTATTATTTTATTAGTTAGCTCTATGCACATTTAATGGAAAAGAAAAGACATAAATTTTTTACTTCAATATTTCTGGAATTTACTGAAAAATTAAAATGAAAATTTCTTGTGCTAAGTATTACAATTTATTTCTTTCAAGTAAATTTCATTTTGCAGTAAATTTCAATGTATAATTTCATTAATATAGATTTAAACCTTTTGAACAATTTTTCAGAGTAAGTGTCCTGTACTGAAGTGGTTTACAAGTTCATTTCACCAGATTTTGTTGTAGATTTTGTTATAGTATTTGATTGGGGAAAAAAGAAAATGTCCATTTTAAAGCATCTTGTCTACAGGGAGATTTAGCGGTTTGCAGCTCCCTCATGCTAAAAATAAACAGTGGGTTTTCTTTTAGAGAGTTTCAAAATGTAGAAAACAATTTGATTTGAATGTCTGAAATTCATAGATGCAAGTATTTGACTGTGAGCCATGATTTCCTGAAGATCAGGGAGCTAATAGTATGAAATGCCAAGCCCTCATATGAATTTAAATTATGGACCCTAATGCAATATTTTACAACATGAAAAGAAAATGTTAAATTTAGTGCAAATATTCATTTTCCAGATTAGAACCATTTGCAGCATATTTTGGGGACTGAAATTTTCAGCTCCTGAGTATAAGGATCTAATAAGCACACCGACACTTATTATGTTGTATATGAGGGTATACAAGGTTTTAATAGCAATTATTCTCTATATTGTATATTAGTTAGGAACTTTTTTTTTTTTTTTCATTTATTCATAAGATTTATTTTAAACTTTTTTTTTTTTTTTTTTTAATTAAAAATTTAATTATACATTTTAAAATTTTTTACCAGTTCCCTCCCTCCCCCCTCCCCTTCCCCCAGTGTCTCCCCCCCAATTCCCAGAGAGTCCTTTATTGTGTGCGCCTAACTCTCCACTGGGTCCTCCTCTCCGATGACATATAAGGACCCAGTGGCATTTCCATAAGCCCTTTCTCTTGTTCCCCTTAATCATAAGATTACTACTATGGCTGTCAATCCCTTGCCTCCAGGGGTCTCGGTGCCCTTAACAGATGCTAGACTTTATGAGGGCAACAGTGCGCTGGACATTGCGCAGGGCATGCAAAGTTCCATTATGATTGCTTTGGCCCCAACTATTGTTGAGAATCTTGCAAATCGTTGCTCCTCCCATCCTTTTGCTCTTACAATCTTACCGCCCCCTCTTCCGCAAATGTCCCTGAGCTCCAGGATGGGGAGAGATTAGGCTGTCCTAGTTCTATGTGATTGATATAGAGTCTCTGAAGTTCTGGATTGTGGTTTGTTGATTTTCTTTTGCAGTTTTTCTGCTCCTGCAATTCCCTTCACTCCATTCTGCTGGGCACTGTATGTCACCCCCTGGCCAGAGACAAAAAGCTGTTAAACTGGAGTCTTGTTGTAATAGCACATTCAAGGGTAGATGTAATAAGAGTAGGAAACCTCACTGAGGGCGGGGTCCATTACCCATTTGCACAATGATTACTTTTTATCTGCTAGACTATATGCCCTCCCCTTCTGGTGAGATCAGGAAAGAACGTCTGTGAACTTAACCAGGTTTCTCATTACTTACTTGCAGACCTTGATGGAGGCCTATTTTCTCTGCTGTAACATGGTCTCCTCTCTCCTTGTTTCTGGTGTGGCCCTCCTAACCCATCTCTCTTGTTCATAATCCTTGCAATTACTGTGTTACATAGGTTTACTTTTGAGTGTCCCAATGTGGGCTGGGCGAGTTTGGTACTAGGAGCCACCTATTAGGGAGTACATACGGCGCTTAATTTTCTGGGTTTGGGATACTTCACTTAATATAATTCTTTCTAATGACATCCATTTCCCAGCAAATTCCAGTAATTCATCATTTTTGATGGCTGAGTAGTACTCCATTGTATAGATGTACCACTGTTTCCTTATCCACTCGTCAACTGTTGGACATTTAGGTTGATTCCATGACTTTGCTATTGTAAACAGTGCTGCTATGAACATGGTCGAGCTTGTGCTATCGAGGCGAACCTCTGCTGCTTGGGGGGGTTATTCCCAAAAGTGGGATAGCAGGGTCATACGGCATTTCAATCTTTAATGTCTTTAAGAATCTCCAGACGGCTCGCCAGAGTGGCTGTATGAGCCTGCATTCCCACCAACAATGTAGGAGAGTTCCCCTCTCCCCACATCCTCTCCAGCATTTGTCGTTGTTTGTACTGTGGATTTTTGCCATCCTGACCGGGGTGAGATGATATCTCAGGGAAGTTTTGATTTGCATTTCCCTGATGGCGAAGGAAGTGGAGCATTTTTTTAGTTAGGAACTTTTGCCTTCTCTGTAAAATGATTCAATGCAAGATCTTCAACCTTTCTTTTCCCTGCTGTTCATTGAAATCATCATGACTGTAGGGCTACTAACAGGTATTCAAATACTTTGCTTAAACTTCATAATTTTATAGATTAACCTTATCTTTTCTAAGCCAGCCAGTTCTTGAAAAATTCCTAATGAACCTGTGATCTGCTCTTTTACTCTAAAGAAATGATTTCAGTATTAACTACTGATGTTTTGAAACTGAGCACATAGCTAGCAGTGGCAGTCTATGGAGACATGAGTGCCATGCCCACAGCCTGGACACACTCCAGTGGCCTGAGGACCTTGGATCTCACAGAAATGTACTCTTTTCTCATGTGTGGGATTTCTCTTGTCCACAGCCCACTCCAATGACTTGTGTCCTGGGACTCCCATGAAGTTTAAATGGAATGTTCTCTTGATGTGCTGTGACTGTCCAAAGAGGCTGACCCAGGAGTCTGGTCATTACTTACTGCCCAAGGTTGTCTTTTCTAGCTGCATTGGTTTTTTTCCTAAATATCAGAAAAGGTCTTAACCAAGTGGACATGAACAATCACTTAGAAATTAGAGAAATTGTGTACATACATACACAAAAATGTGTACAAGCATGCACACATTCACAAGCATGTACACATGTACATATATGCACACATGCGTTCACACACTACACACGTACACACAGAGAAGCATACTTTGGCTGATTTTACCTGGTGGAATGCTACTAAATATCTTTCAGTATTCAGTAGTAAATGCTAGACCTTCCTTCTTTCCTTCCTTCCTTCCTTCCTTCCTTCCTTCCTTCCTTCCTTCCTTCCTTCCTTCCTTCCTTCCTTCCTTCCTTCCTTCCTTTTTCTTTCTTTCTTTCTTTCTTTCTTTCTTTCTTTCTTTCTTTCTTTCTTCTTTCTTTCTTTCTTTCTTTCTTTCTTTCTTTCTTGAAAAAAATCTAATCAGGAAAAACAGCAAAGACACACTGTTAATAATCTGGTTTGGATGTTAATCAGAAGGCAACTACTATGAATTTCAGAGTGTCAGGATTAGGTTCATATTTAACATTTAAATTTTCTGATGTTCTTTATATATGGAGAAAACAAACAATTACAGTTCCATATTTTTAGGTTCAGGGAAATACTTTTTGGTCAGAAAAGCATTTTTCCCTTGCAATTTATTTATTCAGTACTAGCCAAGTGCAAACCCATAGCTGTGTCACAGTAAACTTTGGTGAGCCCAATTTATTCCGTTTCTCATCTGATTAGATCAGACAATAGTGGTGCTCTTGGGCTGGGATCTCTATGCTGTGATCCTCAGTCCTGCACTCTTTCCGCTGTGTTCTACACAAACTCCAGGGTGACTGAAAGTCTGGAAATATGGTGCAAGTACCTCCCCACCAATTTTTTTATTTTTCAGTAAACAATTTAACCAGTGTAAGCTAGGATTATATCCAAGAAGGATCTGGGATAACCAGCTGAGTCATCAAAGGGCAAAGAAGTGATTGTCCAAGAGAGCTAGAGCTTGCCTTGGGGGAAGTAAGAGAGCCGCCCATTGCTGTTGAACTTAGATAGGGTTTTCTTTCCTGTCCAGTCCAAACAATACAATTGGTCCTATGTTTCCATTTCTTCACCTATAAAATGGGAATAATGGCAGTATTCATTTCACAGAGAGCTGAGGACGAATTATGTAATCCAGGGCTGCTTGTAGAAAGCAATTAGTTTTTGTTGTTGCTAATGGTATTTTGTGTTTTTTATTGTTGTCATTGCTCTATTGATTTACAATTAATGGAACAGGAAAGAAATAAATAAATTACCAGATAAACTTGAAATTGTCTCACATCACAATTCGCATACTAAAATGCAGAACACAATTGCGAATGCTCATTATTTTACTTCAATTTGGGGACACTGATCCACCGTGTACTAGTGCCAGACACTATTCTAGCCACTTCAGAGTCATCAGTTTGTGTGTCTGCAATAAGTACCCAACAAGTACATGAAGTGGGTGCTGTTATTCAAGACATCTCAAGATGAATGTGTCCTGGAAGAGAGATGTAGACTGGCGCAACAGAGGAAGCCACTCGCCTGGGAGCAAAGAAACCAGGGAGCTTGGCTTGATAGCTTGCTGCCAACTTCCCACTCTCACCCTGACCCTCATGGGAGGCCGGACTCCCAGTGTGGCACTGTTATGCTTATTTGTGGGCACATGATATTCCAAAACAAAGAAGAGTGTGGGTTTAAAAGTCAGTGTAGAAATAGAACCCTAATTACATAAATATCTTTGAAGCATTAGTTAAACAGTCTACTATTTCAGAATAAAATAGCACAGCTGAAAAATTGTGTCTATTGAGACCAGTATAAAATAAACCATTAGAAGGAGATTGAGGTAGTGCACATACAAACATAGTGGACATGCTATGTAGAAATATTTACAAGCTTTTTTTAGTTCTTGGCTCAGTCATGAATGCATATATATTTGTAATATACATGCAAATGGAGTTGGATTTATTGGCTAAAGTAGCTTGTGGCTTTTTTACCTTTAATGTGTTAAATGACTTTAATGAATGTTAAATTTGCATATATAGTTGTGCCAATGCTACAACATAGACTCTTTTTTAAAAAGCTAAGATATGGACAGGCCCGGTAAATGCAGACATGTGCATTTCTTTCTGCTCTAGTTCAGTTGTGTTCCATGAAATGTTGCTGGTGATTGCCTAGAGATAAAAAGACTGTCAAGAATGTTAACATTTCTAGGGCTGGAAAGGTGGCTCAGGGGTTAAGCCTCCTCCTTGCAGGCGGAAAGTCCTAAGTTCGGATCCCAGATCCCACGTATAGACGCCAGGCGGAAGCGGGGATGGCCTGCGCTTCTGGTCCTGGTAGGGCGGAGCCTGTGAATCCTGGGGCAGAAGGAGGTGGAGGCGTCCATGGTGGTTCGCGAATTCGTCCGTGGTTCTACACATACACAGACACACACAGACACACACGCGCGCGCGCACATACACACGCACATGCACACAGTTGAATAAATAATAATAATAAAAATTAAAAAAAAAGAATGTTAACATTTCTATTATGGAAATGATGCAGATATAAATCCTTTCATGCTTTTGAAGTTCTCAGTCTAATGTTCCCCGGGCTGAGGTTTTCCTTCACGTGAGCTAGTTACCTTAAAATTTGCACCAAGTTGAAATGGCTTGCCTCAAAAAACTGAAATCTTCAGTATTTAAGGAAGCACTCAGAAAACCGGTCTCAAGTTTTCTTCCTCCAACACAGTGAGGCCTGTGCACGCAGGCACAGAGCTAGATCATTGTGCAAATATGTTGTTCCCTTCCTTATTTGTTGGCTGCAGTAATGAGTAACTGAAGGTTCTAGATAAGAGCCTGGCTTTATTGCATATGATCTAGAAGCTACTTACAAATGACAATAGTTCAGTTGTAACAAACAGAAGGTTAAATAGCTATCAATGTTGCAGATGAAGACAGACAGTACGTCTTGCTCCCATGTCAAGTATTTATCACTGCTTACAATCATTTTTCTTTCAGAGCAAATGAATCATTTTAAATAGAAGCAAGCTGATCCTCCTATTAGCAAGTCTAAATCAGTACAGCAACGTCTATTTTCAGAACCTTTGTAGCTATAAAGGGACCTTTACAGTTTGCCACACTTTGTCCCATCCCAAAATGAGAGCATTCTGTTACAAATAGACACTTAAAGCCTCGGTGCCAGCGTCTCTATTGTGGAACCTTTGGTTGGGAGAGCTGACAGCTGGGAGGAGCTGGGTGTTTTGAAGGTTATGATCACAGCAGTTTCATAAGTGCTTTATTTCAGTTCTCTTCTGGCTGCAGAAGGGACAGGTGCCGTCTGGTTCTGATTTCACTGGTCTTAATTTCTTATCTGACCTGGTAGTCAATCAAGGGCACGAAGAGAAAGGAATGGAGGGGGAGATGGATGAGAGGGGGAAGAGCACAGAATTGGGGGCTAGAAGCTGCAGGAAGGAGGCCAGCGTCTGTGTGTGTGTGTGTGTGTGTGTGTGTGTGTGTGTAGTGCTAAGGATCTGACTTTTCTCATCGAAGGCTGGAAGCTCTGCCTGTCATTCCGCACTTCTGTGCGTACGAATGCCGCCCTGTGCAAAATGGATTTCTGAGTGTTAACCATCATGTTCTTTTTTTCCACAGGGTCTTCTGTAGGATTTCATTTGCAGAGCACAGAGGGCAATATCTAGGGTAATTCCAGGGCTTAGTGGTGGTGATCTTTTGTCAACTCTCCTTGTGAGAGAAATTAAACTTGCTATGAGTACTCAGAGTCGTGGTGAGGGCAGCGCCATCCCCAGCCAGTGGGTGGGAAACCAGAAACCCGACAAGTATTTATGAGAGGGAAAATGAGATGTCATAATATGACAAGAATATATTCACTAAACCTTTCACTTTCTCAGAAGCAGAATTCCCACTTCAGTAAAAGGCTTTGAACAGATTTATCAAACCTGATATTCTTACTTTTATGAGATTTGACTCTCTATGCTAAAATGTTTAAAAGCAGGACAGTCTTGTGAAAGGAGGAAAACTACTAAGAAGGCGGGTTTGAGGCTGTACCTTTGACGGAATAGGAGATAATATCCCCAAGGTACATTGAGGACATGCAAACAAGAAAACCAGAATAAATCATACAGTTAAAGGATAGGAAGATGTATTGCCTTATTTTGTGGCTTCTGCAACAGTAGTCAAAGCAGTTTTATAACCTCTTACAATCGTGAAGCAATTTCATTTTATTTCAATATAATCAAACAAGAACAGCTTGCATTTAAGGTGGTTGGCTGAATATGACTCTCACAATTGCACTGTGTCTATAGACTGTTTTTCCACAGAATGTCTTTCACGTGACTAGAGCAATGCATGATGGGAAATAAATACACAGAACTATAGTCATCATTAGTACCTTAAATGTGTTTTTTGATCTCTGAGTAGAGCACAGATGTTTTAAAATAGGAACCATTCTTCTCAGGGTAGAATGCCAAAATATTTTTATATAGCATGTTGTTTAGAATTTCCTAAATGTATTTTCTCTCAAATCAGACTAAGGTGTTAAAATAGGAAATGCTTTCAATGGGAGAGGATACTGGAATTCCTTCAGTTTGACTGTCTTACAAGCAAATGGAGATTTGGACATTTTCCAGCATGGAAAGCAAACGGGAGCTGCCTTCCATGCCAATCTTTTGCTCTTGACCTTGGCGATACAGAGAAAGAAGTCAGTCTTGAGCCTCAGGTTCTAACTGATTGCAATCTGGTTGGTATTCACACCAAAGAACTGTAGGTTCTCTGAGACAGCTGTGCAAACATGCGGTTTTTACTCTCGTTCCAGATCCAAGAAGGGAATTTTCATAGGCAAAATGCAGTATTAACTCTGTCTTCTGAACACTCAGTATACCTTAGGAATATCTAGTAGTTAGGTTTCATATTTTGTTTCTGTGATAAATAACATGACCAGAACAATTGAGGGGAACAGGGATTTTTATTTCAACTCACAATTTCAGGTTGCAATCCATTATGGTAGGACAGTTACTAGCAGAGGCCCAGAAAATTGGCCACGCCATAGTCATAGCAATGGTAGAGAGGAGGCAATGGTCACAGATGTCTTCTAGCTGCAAGACTGCCAAATGCCAACTAGTTCTTATTCACTTTTCTAGTGAATGGTCCCATGCACTATGGGCTGGGTTTTTCTGCTTAAATTAGATAATATCCTACAGGCTTACTCAGAGATTTGCCTTAACTAAAGAATTCTTCATAAACATACCTAAAAACTCACTTCTCATTTGTCAAGATGATCCCTTTAACTGACCCCTATCAATGTGTGGAAGCAGCGTGGCCTGTCTCCAGAACCTTGGTATTTATTGTGAGGCTTGAATAGCAGTTTCATTTGGTCAGTGCAACTTCTCTTTTCAGCTGACAAAGCAGGTGGCAGACTGTGGTCATGATACCCTGAGCATTGGCCATTGCTTCTGCTGCCCCTGGTTTCCAGGTTTCTCCCTTCCAATGGCTTTGATATGTCTGTTCTCTTTTTCACTGCTGATGGCTGCTGCTTATTTTCACAGACAGAGTCTCACTCTGCAGCCCAAGATGGCCTAGATCTTGTCATCTGCCTGCTTCAGCCTGCTGAGTCCTGGGACTGTAGGTAGGCATCTGCCACCAGACAGTCATGCTTTTTAAAAAGTAATAAAGTGACACAGATTTAGTTTCTTTCTTTTATTTATATTTTTTAAGGAAGAATTATTGAAAACTTGTTTTTATCTCCTCACCTGTAAACTTTGGACCTGTTTTGTCCAGTGGCTCTAGAAAAATCTCTTTGTATTTCCTTCTACTTGGAAAGTCTCTCAGCATGAAGTTCACATCCACTCCAGAGAGGCTGGATCAGAAAATGAGTGGAGAGTCCATCAGGATTCATTGACAAGCTATTGTGTGACACTTCCTGGGAAGAATCCATATGAGTGTCTACTTACATCAAATAGGAATTTGACAATAGACCAAAGTGCAATCATACCAAAGTCCAACCTGATAATGAGTTTATGTTGGTTGGTTACAGGTAGGGGTAAGGGTGACTTACAGGAGCATGAAGCATTCAAAGGTAGACACATCAAATAACCCAGAGCAGCCTGGGTGAAACAGAAGCTCCAGTCCTGGAACTCTGCAAGACTTTCTCCTTGGATAGTCCTCCAGATTGCTGGCCAGCCCAGAGTCTTCTTCAAAAACTGCTGGCTGGCCAGAGAGTCTCCTCCCTTAGTAGTTATTAGTGGTTTCTTTACAATGGACTGAGTCGTCCCCCTCACCCCACAACCACTTACACATCTTGTCAATTTCAGGAACTTCCTGAGACTAACAGCTATGTACTTTCTGAGCTTTCCTTAAGGATGGAATGTTTCAAATTGTTACACAACGTTCTCCTTAGGTTAGATTAGAACCAAAATCTAAGGTATTATATATATTAATTTTGGAGGGAAAAAACACCATGCAACATAAGCATCCAGGTTAATCTAAGTGGGCTTGAGGTCACCATTACAGATTACTAGAAATCAGGGGCCATTTACATTTTTCAAAACTCAAAACTTTTTGGCACATTTGAAGACACTAGAAAAATGAGCTCTTGCCTAGTCTAAATAGCTTATGATATAGAGTCTATTTCTTTAACTTCTCTTCCTTCTTTCCTAATTCCTTTCACTATCTCAGTAAATAAAGGCTAGGAGATACAGGGAGAAATTGATACTCTTTGTCTGATGCATTCTTTTTTTTAATTTTTTTATTATTTATTCAATTGTGTGTGTATGCGTGTGTGTGTGCGCGCGTGTGTGTATGTGTGTGTGTGTGTAGAACAACGGACGAATTCAGGAACCACCACGGACTGTCTCCACTTCCTCCTTGTTTACTCTGCCTGTGGATTCACAGGCTCTGCCCTACCAGGACCAGAAACCCAGGCTGCCCCCGCTTCCGCCCGGCATCTATACATGAGGTCTAGGATCCAAACTCAGGACCTTCCGCCTGCAAGGCAGAGGCTTAACTCCTGAGCCACCTCTCCAGCCCCATGTCTGATGCATTCTTATTAAACTTGCCAGTACTCCTTTTTTTCCCCACATTTTATTTATTTATTTTTTCTAATCACACAAGCTTAGTAGGTACTCCTGTCCTCTCCCTCCTTCCTCTAACATCATCCATTCCACTCTTCCCCTTTTCCCCCTCCCTTCCTCCTTCCCATCCCCTAGAGCTTCCCTTTATGTAGCACTGAACTTCCCTCTGAGTCCTCCACCCTAGTGAGGGTTCGGGATATAATGGCATAGCCCAGGGCCTGGAGCCTTCTCCCCTGTGATCCATGCTAGACTTTGGGGAGTTGTTGACATGACAGCCTTTGTCCAAGTCAGGCAAAGTCCAGTCCTGACTGCAGCCCTAACTCATGTGGAGTATATTGCATATCCTTGGTCCTCCCCATCTTTAGGCTCTTGCAGTGTTGCTGCCCCCTCTTCTGCAAGGGTTCTGAGCTTTAGGCTCAATACTTCTGTCCTTCATGGCTACTGTGAACTCTGGCTGTTGCTTTTCTGTCTTGTGTCATGATCTTCTTAACACATAATTTCCCATGATTCCTGAGCAAGCTGAAGTTTCTTAACCTTGTGCTGCAAAGAATTAGATCTTGCTGTTTAATTTTCCATTCTTATCATCTATCTTCACTGTAATGATTTTATCTCTTTGTTTCACTTAGGGCAGAATCAGAATTGACACACACATATACACACATACCACACACCTGTATTGATATATGTAAGAGTATTATGTGTAGATACATACACAGAATTATAAAATGATTTTTTTTATTGACTTACACAGTTGGAGGCTGGATAGTCCCTCAATTGAATCAAGATGCTGTTATCAAGATGCTGGAGAACTTCACAATCTGTGAGGCTGGAATCGTCTGACACAGGGCTAAGAAGTCATGTAGGCCTAGATTCTGTAGAAGGCCTGGAAGCTTCTCTGGAAGAGTATGTGAATCTGTATTGAAAGGCAGAAGTAGTAGGAGTCTGATGTCCAGGAATAAAGGCCACAACAGCAGATCCACTTGCTTAGAAAGTGTGGAGCTTGTACTCTAAGATCGTTTCCTTGGTTCACCTTTAGTCCAGACCCACTGCTTGTTGGAAGATGCTTCCCATATTCAAGGTGGGCACTCCCCTTCAGTCACTGTATCACGTGTCAACTGCCTCTGGAAATGTCCCTGTATATGTACAGAGAACTATGCTTTATGAAACTTCTAGGCACATCTCAATCCAATCGCATTACCTTTCATTGGCTTCTCCTTAGAATAGCATCCTTCCTTAAAAATGTCTTAGTCCCTAAGCATTTATACAACCAACCTTAGTATACATCTTGCATTTTCATAGATTTAGCATGCTGTGAACCTGGAACTCATTCTTAATTATTCTAACAATTTTCAGTATCTTTGAATTCTTAGATGAATACCAGTGGCATTGTACACATTTATGAAGCAGAGTATCAAAGCCAAAAGTGTGGAGCCTGTGGATTTGAATATTTTGCTTGTTAATTTTGTTTGCCTCAATTTCTTCATCTGTAACTTGGGGATGATTATAACACATGCTCATTTCATTGTGGCTTCCCAAGAATAAATAATTTATTAAGTATTTTTTCTTAAAATTTATTTATGTTATGCCACATACCCTTGTGGAGGTTACTGAACAACTTGTGGGAGTCATTTCTTGACCCCACTATAGGGGTTCTGGGGATCAAATTCAGGTTGACTGGCTTAGCAGCAGTGCCTTTGCCTGCTGAGTTATTCGCTAGCCCAGATTTAGCATGTGCAATATATTTTGAAGAATACCGAGAAACTGCTTATCTACCATTCTCTTAATATTTTGTTTAATCACATGAATATTGGTTCACAGCTCTCAAAGAGTATCTATCATCCATCACAGAAAGTTCTTGTGGGTTAGGAGTTATCTGAATTTTTTTGAATTTAATGGTATCAAAAACTCAAGTTCTTGAAATACAATGTTAGGAAAACAAGGAAACAACACTATTCAGAGCAATGCACTGAACTTAAAAAAAAACTTCTTAATTGATACCAAAAGAAAAGAAGACCTATGGCTAAAAATATTATATTGTTGTGGGATTTCTGCCCAGGTTCTTGTATCCCAGACTGGAAGATTAAAGTCGGAGTAATAGTTTAAGTAAAATTTATTGAAAAGCAGGGAAAGGTACACCTGACTGCTGTGAGAATTAGGGGGAGCGACAAATAGTCTTTGAGTGTTTGGGGAATCAGAGGGGAGACAAGACAGTTCCAAGTCTTGCTCTGAAGCTCTGAACCCTGGTTGCCCCTTTTATGAACTTTTGGGGGATGGAAAATGGAAACTATTGTTTTCCTCTCTGACCTTTGATTGGTGGTCCCTGGTGGGCCCAGGTTTGAAAGTCAGCTGGCGAGTTTTGTGACAGACCCCCTGGTGGGGTAGGTACCATGCAACAAATTCAGTGTAAGCTTCAGGTCAGCTTTCCCAGTGTACTTGCTATCTTTCACATAGGTTTGTGGCCTCGTTTAATTTTCTCTGGTCTCCTCTCCATTCTCACTGCCTAGAGGATTCTGCCTGTTAATTGTCATAAGGACTTGTTAGCTTCTTGTACACTGTAAAAGCTGGTGGTTTGTAAAACTGTCTTTTATTGTGAAGTAAGGCTGCTGCTGTGCAGAACAGGGAAATCGGTGACCCATTCTATCAACACTTGAAAATCATAACAATTACTTGTGTTGAAAGGTCTCAAAGTTTAACTTGTAGTTAACAAAGAAGCTTGAAAACTAAGACAGTGTTAATAGTTATGATAAGGTAAATCTGAAGGCCCTTTTGACAGGTACACTTATGACCTGTGGTGATTCGTTACTAGTCAGCTGAATACTGTAATTGGTTTCAGTTTCTGATGTTTCCTGCATGGTGGCAGAAGTCAGAGTGATCATGCATTGCATGTAAACTTCAGCATAGATAATTTGCTCCTCACTTGCCTGTGATACTGGTCAGCGTTAAACGCTTTGTCACACACTAAAGCCAATAGGCTGGTGTTCAGTTCAGTCCCATCACAACTTGCAAAGATGTTTCATTTCATTAAGGGATTCAGATAAAAAGAAATTACTATCCCTTTTTTTGGAAGTTCAGATCAAATCTTTCTATTTTTTTTGTTATTCTCATATTCTGAATGCTTGCCATTCTTAAATCCCTGAGTGCTGCTGTATTCAGGGGGTAGGTGATTAACTTATTCTGGATGCTGAGAATCCTGCTGCATCTCTTCCAAATCCCACTTTGGGAATTGGCTTGCCTTTGGGTTAGAGAGACTTCATGTTCACGACTAGAGTTCTCAGGCTATAGGCAAGTTCTGCAATTCTGTCTCACTAAAGATCCTTTTATAAAGGGGTTAGAAGCCAAGTTAATTTTTTCAGCTACCTAAAATAATGTGGGAGCTGGAGCTGGAGAGATGGCTTAAGGGTTAAGACTCTGTCTTACAAGCAGAAGGTCTTGAGTTCATATCCCACGTTCCACGTAAAAATGCCAGGCCGAATCAGCCAAAACAGCTGTAGCCTGCACTTTCAGTCCTGAGAATCCAGAGCAAAGCAAGAAGGACGTAGAAGCAATTCAGGAAGATTTCCAAAGTCACTCTCGGCCCTCCATAGGGACATGCAATGCCCTCTACACACACACACACACACACACACACACACACACACACACACACACACAATAATGTGGGAGAGGGAAAAGATTATTTCTGTATGTAATATTTTCATGGACAAATAATTAAAAGAAAACAAAGCAGTTTTTATAGAGTCACTGAGAATCATAAGTTATCAGAAGAAAAGGTTAAAGGCGACAAAATGGTATAAATTCCATAATCTCTCTTAAGGTCATTATAAGTATTGAATATGCTATTATCTACAAAGGGCTTAGCATAGTGCCAAGCAGAGAGCTGAGTGTGTGTTGGGGTTATTTATAGTGCTCATGGTTTTATGGTTACTTTTGTTATTAGTTGATCATGACCATGACTAGAAAAGATATTTGGAGACAGACTAGTGAATGTGCCCTTTCACCTTTGTACTCATTTCTCTTTCACTTTCCTTTTTTAAAATTTTTTTAAAAACTTTTATTTTTCTACTTTTACACTTTTACAATTATCCCTCCCTTCCATCCTCTCCCTTCTCTGCACCATTCCCTCCCACCCTTCGCCTGTGTGCTTATATGGACCTCAGGATTCTCTCTGGCTTGTCTACTCCTGTGGGGGCTCAGCCTCCAGTGAGTATCAAGTTACCTCTCTCAAGCCATCCCCCAGATATCTTTCACCATCCTTTCAACCACCTAAAGTCTCCCACAGACATGTGACTTGCTGTCTATAGACTTTGCATAGGGGAGTCTGGCGCCTCTGTGAACTACAATGCCATATGCCAGTTAAGGGTTTTCCTGAGTTTGGGAGACATGAATCTTAGAACTTTTAATCAATGTGTAATAAATCTAAAAGTTATGATGTAAGCCAGGAAAGAGCATTGAGTGGCTTTGGCATACAAGTGTACACATACATACATATTGCCATATAAACACAAACACAGGACAAGACAGAGATGAAAACATGCCATCATCCAGGATGGAGTCTATGAGAAAAATCATGTGTTTAGCAGATGGTGAAAGATTATAGACAGTATACTTTTTAATATCAAGCACACTATTAATTTAGGGCATGTAGGGTAGTTGTTGCCATGGAAGGCAAAATAGTGCACACTCCAAAGTTCCATGCCAGGAAGGAGGGAATTCTTCTCATACTGTTTCCAATGTGTAGTCCCAGGAGCAAGTCACAACATAAGGGGGAACTCTTCTTTTCTTCAGTTGTATTTTCATAACACCCAGAAGATTTGTGAGCACCAACTAATGTCCCTAAGTTGTCATCCTGCTGTTAAGTGAGCCTGGCGCAGGAATCAGGCTAATCCTCTGGCAGTCTTGTGTTAAGTGCTTAGGAAGGCCGGCGTGTCCTTGCTCCAACCTCATAGAGCTGGAGCCAACTGGAGCCATTGGCTATTGGCCCTTTTTTGTGTTACTGGCGAATTTCAGACACAAAATCAGTCATGGTGATTACCAAGCTATGATGTGAGGCTATGGTTTCATCTTCAAGGCCATATCAACACATGGACTGTGAGGCTATTCCAAACAGATCTTCTCAAATAAGATCTTACTGATCAAGAATGAAAACTCAGATTGAATCAGTTTATTGACTTATTCTATATGATTCTATTAATAATCTCTAATATCTCCATTATCTTAGTTTCATATTTAAAAACTATAACTACCAGATAGAGCTGGGGTAGGTAGCTCATTTATGAATATCATTTACATAAATAACCTGCTACTTAGCCAAATCAACTGATTAGGTTCTTAAGCAAATGAACAATGAAATGAATCACTACCCAATTCCATTGTAATACCTAAAAATGTTAGACTGATTTTTCATTAATGGTTGAATGGTAGTGTTTAGTTATTATTATTATATTTATTATTTTCTCAAGAATGTTCTGATGAGGATCTGGGGAGATAGCCCAGTGGGGAAGACCCTTCTTTCCTTCCTTCCTTCCTTCCTTCCTTCCTTCCTTCCTTCCTTCCTTCCTTCCTTCCTTCCTTCCTTCCTTCCTTCCTTCCTCCCTCCCTCCCTCCCTCCCTCCCTCCCTCCCTCCCTCCCTCCTCCCTTCTTTCTTTCCTCTCTCTCTCTTAAAGAATGCACTGATGAAATCTATTAAAATGTTTAAAAATATAAGCTTTGAAAATTTTGTCATAAAAGATGGAGTATACCATTATTTTAAACTTTTGAGATTAAAGTGTCTCAAAATGCTTAGCATTTCATTCAGTTATTTTATGATGAAGGAAGTGTAAGGAATTATGATCCATTTCTCTCAGTGCTCACCTACCTTGCTCACTATCTTGAGGGTGCCCTGGAATATTGGGTTGCTGCCATGTGGCCCCAGTGTGTGGTCATCCTATGGGCACACAGGATGTGACATCCTTATGTGTTACATCTTTAAGAGTGTGTGAGTGGCAATGTGTGGAAACTGGGACAGAAGCCAGCACAATGGCATCATTCCCCTGGAAAGTTCAGTAGCAGCAATATGCTCATGGGAGCAACACAGTCAGAGTCGTCTGAGTTGTGGGTCCCTTCTTCCCAATGTGATGCACAAACTTCATCAAATAACTGACCCACACACCGCAGTTTTATTCTCTATGAAATATATAGATGTGTGGATGAAGGTTCTAAACCTTTGCTCACTACCTGGTTAACACTGAAGTTTTTTTTTAATACATTTTTTATTATTTCCGCTCATACAAACTTAATAGGTAGACCAGTTCCCTCCCTCCCTCTTCCTCCTCCCGAACCCCCTGCTCCCCCTCTCCTCCCTCCCCATCCCCCAGTGCCTCCCCCCCAATTCCCAGAAAGTCCTTTATTGTGTATGCCTAACTCTTCTCTGGGTCCTCCTCTCTGATGACTTACAAGGACCCAGTGGCATTTCCCTGAACCCTTTCTCGTGTTCCCCTTAAGCATAGGAACACTACTAACACTGAAGTTTTTTTAAAAATATTTTTCATTTATTTATTCAATTGTGCATGTGTGCGTATGTGTATGCATGTTTGTGTGTGTAGAACCATGGGCGAATTCGGGAACCACCATAGACGCCTCCACCTCCTCCTTTGTTTACTTTGCCCCGGGATTCATAGGCTCCACCCTACCAGGACCAGAAATGCAGGCCGCCCCCACTCCCGCTCGGCGTCTATACATGGGGTCTAGGATCCAAACTCAGGATCTTCTGCCTGCAAGGCAGAGGTTTAACCCCTGAGCCACCTCTCAAGCCCCAACACTGAAGTTCTTAAGGCGCAGCTCCATATACCCCTTGCTACTCTCCTAGAAGCGTCTATGTCCCTTCTATTGTCTAGGTTCTCCCAGGAAGCTCATCTCTAAGGAAAAACACATGGGGTAGATTCAGAAAAGACTTCCTGAGAATATCGGGAATCATGAATGTGAAATTTGGATCATTACATAGAAACCTTTAAACTAGTAAATGTGATCATAGGTGTATTAACACCTATTCATTCACTCTGTTTAGACTTTTCAGATAAAATATAAGACATCTAGACTAATTTGAATTTTAGACAAATAATGAATATTTTTTTTAGTCCCGATAGAGTCTAAATATTGTAAAGGTGCACTTGAATTAAAATGTACTCATTTTTATCTGAAATTAAAATCTATTTGAGTGGTCTATATTTTAATTGTGGAAATTTTAACCTTTATGCAGCACTCCTTTCTGATCTGATTTTTTTTTTTGCTTTAATTATTTTTCTCATAATTGGTAATTTATCAAGCTTTCAGTAGTAATAAAGTAAAATTATATGTAAAATATTTAAATAATCAGAACTTAAGAGATATGAAAATTTTATGAAATGAACATTAAATGGGAGATTAAATAGATCCAAGTCTCAGTTACATAGTATAGAAACCTTTCAGATTTCAGATGCGCTTGGTGATTCTACTCTGTCCATGATAGGGCAAACAATCAGCAATGAACATATACTGAGCAGTAAATCAGAATTTAGGAGAAATAGGAGTTGTCATTACATGTTATAGTTTTAACAGGTCAAGAGCACACACTCAAGAAAATCTGATTTTTTTTCTAAGTTTCACATTTGAACTTTTTCTCTGTTATTAGTAATCATGGTATTAAGATTCCTAGATTCAAAATTTTTTATTTTTCAAATGGTACCTTGAAGAATGAGAAACACAAAAAATTCTCAAGGCAGGAAAGGAAAGTCATTGCATCAGGCATATTATGATTACTGTTATTTTATGATCAATGTTATCAACTAATATTTAAAGGATGAGGAAAGGGAGCAAGATGGTTCAGTAGGTAAAGACATTTGTGTACAAACATGGTGACCTGGTTTGATTCCTTGATCAGACATCTACATGGTGGAAGGAGAGAATTAACTTCTGAAAGTTTTTCTCTGATGTCCACATGCACTGAAGTTTTTTTAAAAATATTTTTCATTTATTTATTCAATTGTGCATGTGTGTGTATGTGTATGCATGTTTGTGTGTGTAGAACCATGGGCGAATTCGGGAACCACCATAGACGCCTCCACCTCCTCCTTTGTTTACTTTGCCCCGGGATTCATAGGCTCCACCCTACCAGGACCAGAAATGCAGGCCGCCCCCACTCCCGCCCGGCGTCTATACAGTGGAATATTTATTTTTATGCTTTCTAATAGTCAGTTCCTTTCCTATCAATCCTCCTTTACCTCCATATAAATGGGTTCTGTAAACCATTTACTCTGAGAGAGGTTAATTTTTCTCTTTAATAACTAAGGAAAAATGTAAAAGTTCAAAGCTAACTACATATTTTTAAAGACCTACATCTATGTTAGAGTGTCATGTAAATATCAGGAAATGTAAGGCACCTGCAATCAAAAAGGAAATGTAACCTTTAAAATTTTTCCACTTTCATGTGGTTATGTGTACATGTGTTCAAATGTTTGTGGACGTGTGTGTGTGTGTGTGTGTGTGTGTGTACCTGTGAAGTTCTCAGATTGATACAAGGAATCATCCCCCTCTCTTTTACCTCCTCCTCCTCCTCCTCTTCCTCTTCTTCTTCTTCTTCTCTTTTTTTCTAATCAAATTCAGAACTCACCGATAAGGACTACTGTGGCTAGCCAGTTTGCTCTGGGAATTCCCTGTCTCTGTATTCCAAGGTTGGAATTACTAGCAGGCCCCTACACTCACTCAACATTTGTGGGGATTTGATCTCCATTCCTTTTGTTTCCAGGGCAAGTGCTTGAACTGCTGAACCACGTCCCTAGCCTCCCCCCCCAAATTTGATTATTGTTTAAAACATATCCACAAAGAACAGAAAATATCTACAAACAAAACAGGTTGATAAAATATCATATCATTATTGATGGCTAATTAAAATTTAACTTTTTAGAGTAATACTTCTTTTTAACCAGCAGATAGCTAGTATTATGATAAATTATTTATTAGTCATTATTAATATTTTGAATGTTAGAGTAGAATCCAGGATCTTGTGAATGCTAAGCAAATGCTCTACTATCTGAACCACATTTTCAGCCTTGGATGAATTTCTTATTCTAGATTGCATATGAATAAATCACCAAGAGAATGAGGAAGAGGAATTGTAGGCCCTCATTAATGGCAGATGGATCTAATGATTCCGAAATTGGGATTTCCTCAAGCTCTTTGGCCTACTTTTCTTATTACTTTAAGTTGGCAGCATCTTAACATCTGACCCTTTATGATCTTAACATGAGAAAACTAAATGGTAGTAGAGATAAGAAGGATCATTTATCATAATAGAATGGCTTATTTTTTTCTGAGTAGAAGAATTGACTTATGGGAAAACTATGCCTAAGTCTTACTGCTTCCTCAGTATGTAAAATACCTGTGTGTAAGCCTTATAATAGCAGGCATTCATTCTGTCAGTTTTCTGCAGCATTAGCAGTATCTACAAATATGGCCTGGAACAGAAGCACAATGCCAAAGCACCTGCTGAGTGCAGAAATGGAATATTGATTGCATCAAATGGGAGGTGTGGAACATTTCAGTTCTTTTGGGATTCTTTGGAATCATAACACACATTATAAAGAAAGCCAGAGCCTGTCTCTGACTTTCAAGCCAAAGTCCCAATTCCCTGCTCTAGCCCCTTACACACTGTCATGGTTAGATACAGGTGTTACTTTGAAAGTTGAGGGTTCAAGCTCTGGGCACATTTGTAAAGGAGCAGTAGTTAGTGAGACTTGGAGCAAATCTGCAGGAGATTGATAGGGCGGTCTAGCCCATGGTGAGTGGGACTAGTTCCTAGGCAGGTGAATAGCTAGCTGAGAAAGTTGGCATCCTTCAGTATACTTGGCCAAACATGCTGGTTGGGCAAGTGAGATTGCCCCTCTCTTAGCAGTCCTGTGGATGTATGGACATGATGTGGTCAGCTCCCTCAGCCCTAGTGCATCGTTCTGCCAAGCTGAACAAGAAGCCATAAACAGAATATTGCAAATCAGAATAATACTTGTTCCCTCAAATGCTTTGGTCATGAATTATCAGCAATAATTCAGGCTAAATGCAACACCCCCAAGACTTTTATCTGTTGTCATGAGATTCTGATAGGTAAACAATGTCTATGCATGTCTTTCTTTCAGTTTGAAACCACAAACTGTATTTCTACAAAGATCTAATTGTTTAATGTTCAGATTTAATTCTTTAATGTTCAGACCTGGTGCTCCTTTCCTGTTCTAATTTGGTGACTTGTCAGCATCCAGATCTCCTTCTAAAGAGGGAAAAGCTCCAGGAAGGGATATTCTTTGAGTTCAGAACTAAATATAACAAGATAATTCATTGTTTTGATGTTAGCTGTGGTTGTGGGTCCTCTGAGGCAATTTCAAATGAAATGACATCACAGAATCACAACGGGAGAACGAAAGCATTTGTTTTAGAGAATATGCAGCAAACACTAAGGTTAGGCCCTTTTTGTTCTAAAGTCTCACAATGTAGTGTGTGACTAGTTTTAAAATGTCTAGGGGAAGATTAACTATGCTTAGCAATGTCAGAGATAGCCTCCCAGAAGTTGTGCTACTTGAACAAACAATGGAAGGGAAATAGAGATATGCCAAATTGGGCAGTGGTATTTTCAAAGAAGAAAACAAAAGAGACCTCTGCATGCAGGAGTAATGGCATAGTCCACAGTGTGAAAACTTGGAATTGTAGTTTATTTGAAAGACTTTAAGTTTCTTAACATGGCTTGAATACAGATTTCATAAAAGGGAATGATGAGCAAGGACAATGAAATTGGCATTTAAAAGGCCTCTTCTGCAAAGATGGAGGTGATGGGAATGATATACTAATGAATTCAAATTTGACTCTGTACTTTTGTCAAACTAATGACAAGAGAATGGCTTAGTAAAAAATTACTCCTCCTCCCTTCTTCTCCTGGCCTCTTTTTTTTCTCTTCCTTTCTCTCTCTTTGACCTGAGTTCATTTGCCCACTCCCCCCACAAAATCCTGACATGGTGGCTTGTGCCTTGCTTGGGCTAGCTAGATATATAGGTGTCAACTTGGTCGTGGAAGGCTGAGGTCTGGGCACATATATGAAGAATTAGCAGCTGAAGCAAGCTGTTAAGCAAGCCTGCAGGGAAGAATCTAACTCATGTGGGAGACCCAGTCAGTCCATGGTGGTGGGGCCATTCCCTGAGGATAGATAAGACGGGAGAAGCTGGTTAGTAGCTTGGCACACGTAGGCAGACTTGCAGTCTGTCAGTGAGAATTTTTCCTCCCTTAGCAATACCTATGAATTTAGTGTGGCCAGTTCCCTGGGCTCCTGGTATTGGTATGGCCTGTCCTGCCAAGTTAGACCATGAACCATAATGGAGAGCCATAGGCAAGAATAAACCTCTCTTGTTACTCTAAGCTCTTGGTTATGAATTTATTGGCAACATGCAGGCAAACTTCAACTTAACTATAATCCCAGTGGTGAGAGACAGAGACAAGAGGCTCCCTGAGGCTCCCTGGCCAGCCAGACCAACCAGTCAGTTAGCTCCAGGTTCATTGGGAGACCTTTTCTTCAATGGTAAGGCAGAAAGTGACAGAGGAAGATACCTAACCACATGCCTGAGCATGACATGCCAACCTGCACACACTAGAATTGCATAAAACACTGATAAATGGAAATGGACACTAGTAAATGGAAACTAAATGCTAGTGCTTCAGACTTTAAACTATGTCATTTCTCCAGTCTCTGCATCAACCCCTTCAGTCACAATTTTATAATTATTATC
The DNA here is from genome assembly GCA_023101885.1 of Typhlomys cinereus. Lineage (NCBI taxonomy): Eukaryota > Metazoa > Chordata > Mammalia > Rodentia > Platacanthomyidae > Typhlomys > Typhlomys cinereus. Next base: position 5,207,914 of record JALPQD010000127.1, read on the forward strand.
CACATATTGCAGATGAGCAAACAGATTTGGGGTGGTTAATGAACTTGCCAGTAAAGTTACCAGGTTAGTAATGGCACAAACATGAACAACTTACTTCTAGAGTTTGACTTCCAGCTTTTCTGCTTGTGGGTTGTTCATAGGCCCACGGATGTCAGCAATCTCAGATTTGTTGTGGCCCACCTTATCTGCTGCAGAGAGACAATAACCTCCTTCCCCAAACCTTACTTGTTTATTTCTGGTCTTCCTGAGAGACGGTTTATGTGAAACCCAGAACTGTCCTCTCATGCTGCTCACAGATCACACATGAGCCCAGGCTTGTCTGCATCCCAGACAAGACTCTGTTGGAATAGCCATTGTGCTGTTACATATCAGTTCCCTGGCTATTTTGACTTGTCTATTAACACTGATATTTTTTATACTTACCTATGCTCTTATATTATTTTAGTTCATAGATTTCAAGACATAGAATTGAAGTAATTCTCTGCCTTCTTGTTTTTTTTTCTTTAAGCCATTATGAGAAGAAATGAAAAAGTGATTCCAAGTTAGGGTCAGGGAAAGTGTTCAAACCATTCTAGAATCCTTTACTTGAAAGTAGAATGAACTTTTTCATTATCCAGCATTGTTACTGATAACAAGGGGTTTTATTTTTTCTTATCATAGTCTGTAATAGTTCCTTACTCAGCTTTCCACTAGTGTCCACACCAATACCAAGGACTGAGGGAGCTGGCTACACCATATTCACACAGCCTCAGGAATGCTGACAGAGAGACAATCTCTATTTGCTAGACCAGCATGTCTGGCCTAGTATACCAAAAGATGCCAACTTCCTTAACCAGTTCCCTCTATCTTGTTCCCCTGCCCAGAGATTGGGCCCCACCCACCATAGGCTAGGCTTTCCCCCTCAATCAGACAATCTCCTGCAGTCTTACTCTGGGCTTAATACAACTACCAATTCTTTACAAATGTGCCCAGAGCTTGAACTCTCACCCATCAAGTTGACATCTATATCTAACTATCACAGAGTTAGTCTTGTTATATTACAGAGCAATGTCAGGAATGAACTTCAAATCCCCACCATACTTTAGATCTCTGGCAAAACACTGCTCAAGCAAAAAACCTTACAAGGCCCCACAAAATTAGATCTGTCCATTGGTGTTGGTCTCTTATTTTAAATATGGTGATAATATCTGAGAACAATTAAGTAATTTTTTGACTCACTCATGACCATGTTTATCTATTTTGATGAAATGATAGATTCTCAACCAAAGAACCTTTTTTAAGCTGTAGCAATAGCTGCAATGTCAGTCCTGAGAACAGAACTTTAACTCCAAAAGGCTTACACAGGGAATAATGAATGATCCAATAAACTGTCAAGGATAGCATCTGGCCTTTGCTACTTACAGGATTGAGGAGGAGTCATGGTTGTCTTTGGCATCTCTTCTTAGCGGTGGGTCTGATGTGAAATGCTATGGTATTAAGGTATAGCTATGTATGAAGATTGAACTTCTGTTGATCCACCAGGCATTTCTGGGCATTGGATTGGAACTGAAATGGGGCTTAGATCAGAATAACAGTCTTTTTCAGTTTTTTTTTTTTTTGGATCAAGAGCAGCAGAAGAGAGAGGGGATCCTATGTTAATGGGCCTTTTTACTCTTAATTTCTAAAAGATAAGTCCAACAAGCTGTGCACCAACTACTTGCTTGTTCTGCACCAATTATTTGGTTTGTAGAAAGAAGGCTTGCACCTTATTCCTAGCAATTACTCCAAATAGCTTTCTAATACCTAGACTCTCACAGTTCTTAAAAGGACTGCTGCAGAGTTCAAAGATCCTTTAAATCACATACAATTTGAATATGATTTCTAGAGTATTTGATGATTCACATCTCTGCTCTGAATCACCAATAGCTTCATTTGGCAGAACTGTAGACTTAACAACAAGATCTCTCAAGGATCCTTAGGAAACAGGAGCTCCATCAAAAGGAATTTGAGACACTCTTTTTCAGGCATCACATCTGCCTGAACTGAATAAACATACACTTTAGCAAACAACATTGAAGACTAACTCTGTGTCTAAGCTTCTGGACTATGTAAATATGAGCCTACATGATTTCTACCTACTATTTCCCATTTGATAACTCTGTGCTGTCCTGGTATAACTACTGATATTTAAGAAGCCACAAAACACTTAGCACAGTTGGCAGGAGACCTGAAATAATATTGTGGCCACTTAGAGTGGAACTTCAAGGACTAACGTGTCTAAGGTTTCCTCAAAGGTCAAAAGGAAATCTAGAAGGCAATCAAAGGACACCTCTGTATTGTTGCTGCAGTGTATATGCATGGGAAGCCCCCTTCATGTTTCTTTTACTTTTGTATGCCTCAGCTACAAAGACAGACCTAGGATCCTTAACACTTATGTCTACATGGACAAGAATGACTTTTGTGTTTGTCTTTCCATGGTGAATGGGCACTGAAAAGTCAATTTAGTATCATCCTATTTGTGTTTTATTATATACCTAGGGTAATGAATGAGTTCAGTCTTACCTCATTATTATTTCACTTTGATTCCACTTGGGTCAAATCCATGTCTTCTGCCATGCCTCCCATCTCCTCTAATAGTCATAGTTAGAAAGAAGATTTGTTGCAGCCCTCGGCTTAGGGAAATGATGGTGCAACTAGGGTTTTGAGAGTAGCTGGGAGGAAATCTTCCCAGTAAGTATGGAAATATTGGACATGGTGGCTCCAGAGCTATAAAACCCCCCTGTTTTGTTGTGTTCGATCAAGCAAGGGCATGGTGTTGATTTTGTTTGTGAAAGAAATTGCCTTTGCCTCTGCTGGGACGATTCCAAGGGCAGAGATAGAATGAAGGCACTAAAAGGAAGCGACACTGATGCCTCCGTCCCCAGCTGGCAGGACTTCAGAACGTTTCAGAGGATCGTGTTCCAAAGAGATATTGCAGAGTGGCTCTGGTAAGTGCTATACAAATAGACTTAGAGCTGTGCTACAGGAGGTAACATCAGTCCCAGGAATAGAACATGAACAGAAACTACAATACCAACAACAAAAACCTCTTGTCAATAAACTATTGCATGGCACAACTAAGCTACAACATTGAAAGCCACCCAAATCCTCCAAATATGAGAAACTCTTCATGGACAGGTTCAGAGAGCTGACAGATTGGTGAATGGGCACTGAAAAGTCAATTTAGTATCATCCTATTTGTGTTTTATTATATACCATGTCAGCTTACACTTGACATGGATAAAATGGGGGGGGTCTTTCTTTTTCTTCATGTTGAAATAGCCAAGTTGATTCTTAAACTATTGTAATGAATAGGCACACTTTTCATTTTCACTGAAAAACCTTTCCCTTCCTGTAGCATATCATTTCTAATGTGGCTCATTGGAGCTGCAAGGGTCCCATGGACTAGCTCTCCACACGTTAAAAGTCATCATGTGTGGTTCTTGCTTCTTTTTACTAAGACAAGTGTCCTCATGCTATGTCACCCTCTATGTTGCATGGTGTCCAGGCATGTCCACATGTAGTGTTAATGCTTCTCTGAAAGGGTGACTTCCCCAAAGTGAACAGGTATGATTTTATTATGCATATTTCTCTGCAGCATATTCGTATGTGTGTGATGTATGTGTGTGTGTGCATGTGTGTGGTGGTGCTACCATGATTTTATCTTAAATTATCATTTATTAAACAATTTTGTCATATTTTTGATAAAGTTGAACTCGAATTCAGATAACGTTCATAGTATTTTCCCCATGTAAACAACCTCAAAAACAAAAATGTAATGGTATGTGCTCATAGATACTTTTGAGCTATATTGAGTTAATTACAGGCATTTCTTTTTTTTCTTGCTAAAGGCATACTTTTTATTTTTTGGAAAAGTGTCTTCTAATATATGTAACCTCTACTTTCCCTGGTTAACCAAACACTCCCTGGTACTTCAACAAGATGTTTTGTATGAGCAGACTGAAATCTCCTAATTATTCAGTGGAAGTTTTCATTTCTAATTTTCAAAACTAAGGAGATACGTTTCATATTTGTCCTCTGAATGACGGTCCAAATTCAGACTTGTTGCATATATTCATTATTTAGATAATTACAGGCATTTCTGCTGAATCTCATTTTTCTCATTCAATTGAGGACATTTTGAACTTTTTATTAAAAGTTAAAGCAGTAATTTAAAATATTGAAACTATATATGACATTTTTCCAGTACAGGAATTTGATATATGAATATAATAAATTAGTATAAAATTGGAGTAATTAGCATTTTTTCACATTTATTTCACATTTCCATATTTGGGGAGCCTTGGACTATTCTAGTTATTTTGAAAATTGTCAGAAGTTACTGTAGACTGTAGTTTCCCTATAGTTGACACAGAACACAATAACTAATTCTGATCTAACTGTATTTTGATAAATTTTGTTAAACCTCTCTCCCTTATTCCCATCCCTTCTTGGAAGTCAGTAACTAGTAACCAGTATTCAATTGTTTTCTTCCTTGGGATAATGACAACATGGGATTATCTTTCTGTCCATGGATTTCTACTCTCCCATGATGTTTTCTATTATAATGTCTCCACCTATATACACATTGCCACAAATGACTGACTTCCTACTTTTTATGGTCAAATAATACTTCATTGTATATGCTTGCTACTTTTTTTTACTCATGTATCTAATGATAGATATCTTTCTTGATTTCAAATCCTAGCTATTGCAAGTAGTACTGCAATCAACATGGAAGTGTGGGACTTTCTTTTATATAATTACATTTTGTTCAGAGATATATACTCACTGCTGTGATCAATGGATCAGATGATACCTTTAGTTTTAGATTTTTGAGGAACCTCCTTACACTAATTTACTATTAATGGTGCAAAAGAATTGCCCATTCTCTGCTCAATAGCTCTTGTTCATTTTTGCCTTCTTGATAATAATTCTAATTTGTGTGGTAAAATGATCTTTCATTGTGGCTTTGATTCATCATGAGATATGTTTTCATATACTCATTGGTTATGTCTATGTCTTCTTTTGAGATATGTCTATTCAAGACCTTTGTAATTTAAAAAAAAACTTTGCACATTTTTTAAAGTTCCCACAAAACTCCTCAGTTTTATTAGCAATTTCAAACCTCAAATATTTATATACGATATAAATATATTAACTTTTTCAGGACAATAGAGGTTAATATTTATTGAGTTATTCATCATACACCAGGCTTGTTTAACACAGCTTGCATATTAATTAACTTTCTCAGTTACTTGTCCTAAATGGACACAGTTTTATTATCCTTATCTTGCAGAAGAGAAAACTGAAGTGCCAAGTGTTTAAGTCATTAGCTCAAGATCACAGAATAAACAACTGACAGAACCAGTTTCCACACCTATGTAATATAGTGATACCATCTCTGCTTTTAACTCTCACAATGGTTTATACTCAAAATCTGAGATACAATGGGATTCAATGAGAGGAGACATTGTGGGGTCTTGGTAGGCTATAGAACAAAACCAGAAATAGCAAGTTATATATCAAATATTGTGGGGTCTTGGTAGGCTATAGAACAAAACCAGGAATAGCAAGTTATATATCAAAATATCAGGTTATATGTATATATATATCAAACATTTAAAGGTGTTTGTGATTCTGATAAATTCAAACTGAAATTTCTGTGGGAGAAAGGGAATAAAATAAATTGTAAAGGGCAATTTCACAGTTACGGTAAGCAACTAGAACTTGCATTCCAGAGCTGAACTTGCATTTGAGTCAACCACAGACTGAGCTTGCTGAACTGAGGAATTGCATCAATACAAAATGTAATGGAAGAGTTTATAATGTGGGTGGCATCCATATGTATGTAGTGCTTTGTCAAATAACACAATATTGGAGTTGAAATGAAGACTAAGAATGCTGGATATGAAACATGGATTCCATCTCCATGTATGCTTTCCAAGTTATCCTCCTTTTGGTGGAAAAGAGAGAGGAAAATGGGATTCATAATTCTTTTCTCATTTGTTTTCTTAAATATTGGACACTTTTCAAGGAGTTACCATTTTGCTTCCTTTTGGGACTTTCTTTAATATCAGTGTTGGACAAATCTTACTGATGTCTGGAACTCTTTCCAAACCTCAGTGCATCCATGTTTAGAAGCTTTTCATTTTATGCTAGCTCATATAAACGCTTCCCTTTTCTCGATTCCTCTTTGCTTTAGCACCCTTATACCTAGCTTTTAAACATGCCTTTTGAAACCTGAGTTTCTCTGAAACTTCCTTTACTGTAAAAGTCATTCCATTTCTCCCACACTCTGGACATTAGTAAGATAATGAAAATCATGGTTCCATATCACCTCCTAGAATCTTTGCTCTTGGCTATTACCAACTTTTAATCTGAACTTTCACAAAACTTATGGATTTGATGTAGAATGACTCCTATAGGCTGAAGTGCTTGCATATTGGTCCTAAGTGAATGACACTATTTTGTGGAACATTTAGGAGGCAGAGCCTTGCTGGTGGAAGTAGATAGCTAGAGAGCAGATACTGAACTGTGAAAATTGACTCTGTTTCCAGACCAAATTTTATGTTTCATAACCCACTGAGATGTAAGCAAGCAGCCAACCTTATTCTCTTGCTACAACAATAATCCATTATGAGTTTCACTATGTCTGCTCCACCATGATGGACCAAATCTCCCTCAAACTTGGGACTAAAGGAAAGTTTTCTTCCACTATTTTTTTTTGGTCATGTATTCTGTCACAGTGATGAAAAAAGTAATAAATACACAAAACTGATATTGGCAATGGGGCCATTATCTTCATAACGGTTTGTTTCTTAGGTCTTTGGAACTGTTTTGTGGGTGAAATGTGGAAAGTTTTGCAGTGATGGGCTAGAAAGGGCCTGGAATGCTGTAAGAAGAGATTAATGGGCTATTTTGGTGGAGTGCCAGAGACCAGAAAAACAACAGTTGTATAATAAAAATTGTATTGACTCTGTTCATGAGGTTTCAGAAGGGAACAGAAATTTTACTGAGGATTTGATAAAGGGCCATTTATTTTACAATGTTGCAAAGAATCTGGCTATGTTCTGACCATGTACCTAACATTTAAATGACACTGAATTGAAAGAGGAATAGATTAAGTTGTTTGGTGGATGTGAATTCAGGCTATTACATGGTTACTGCTCATTGCTTTTAGTCAGATTTACATGCAAAGAAATAGAACATGGGGCAGAAAGCTGTGAGCAAAATGCAATAAAACGAAGTTGTATTGACTGAATTTTGCATTATAAGATGGCCATGAACCTATAAGAACCAGGGATGATATGTTAAAGTTTGAATGTGAAATATTCTTTATAGCCTCATGTGTTTGTTTATTTGTTCTGTTTTCAAAGGTTGTGGAACATTTAGGAGATGAAGCCTAGCCAGAGGAAGAGAGTCATTATGGAGCAGGCATTGAAAATTATGGTCTAGACCTACTTCTGGCCCAAATTCTTTCTTCCTCATTTACCAAAATGTAGGCAAACAACTTTGTGTTCCTACTGCCTCAGCCACAGACTGCCATGACATCTCTTTATCATCATATAAAGCTGTGTCTTCTCAAATTATGAGACAAAAATAAATCTTTCAAAAAAAATAAAACTTTCCTTTCTTAGGCTGTATTCTCAGTATTTTATCACAGTGATAAGCAACAGAATACACACGACAGCTTTAATTTTATGAATTTTAAAATGCATGTAATTAATTTTTCCCTCAGATTTATCAAAAAATCTTGACTTTAGAATAAAATAGAAATAAATTCAGTATTTGTTTTACCATTTATTATTGGAAAGCAGCTTGAATATTATGTATCAAATGGACAGAAGGATAAAATTTTGAAAATAGTAAGTGCCTTCCATGTTCATTTTAGATAATATTGTCAGTGCTGATTGTTCATTTTTCTTTTTTATATTTTTAATTTAATTACTGATACATACACTATATAGTGAATTTATGATATTTTAACCTCTTAATATCCAATCCCATCCCCTTGCTCTTTTCCTTACATCCTTCATCTCCCCTACTAGATTCCCTCCTATTTTCAAGTCTTTTTGCATGCGGCCCACTGTCTTTGATACACCTGAATACTTGCTGGAACATGAATGGAGATTGTACTTTTCTATTAAGCTGAGCCTGTCAATAAGGTGAAGTTAAAAAAATGGAAACCATTAATGTTTTAATAAATATTAATATGGAAAATAATGAAATGTTATTAGAATTTTCTATTCTTAAATGGATACTGGGGGGGAGTCAGTCAACTCAGCAAGTAAAGGTACTTGCTGATGATCTTCATTCTATCCCCAGGATCCATATAGAATGAAGAGAACTACTCCACAAAATTGTACACTGACTTCCACATGCAAGCCATAGCATACTTCTCTAATAATAGTAAATGAAACTTTAAAAATTTTAAGAAATTTGATTGTAAACATTACTATGTATATATGGGTATATGTGTGTGTGTGGGTGTGTGAGTGTTGCATGTAGATGGGTGTTCAAATTTTTTCTGGTATGTGTTCAAAAGAGCACTTAAATGTGTGAGTCTGTGGAGGCCTAAGGGTGACATGAGGAATCATCCTGGATTGTTCTACGTCCTTATTGCTTTGCTCTGGGATTTCTAGGGCTCTTCCTTCCAAGACCAGCTGGTCACCATAATTTCTGACCAGCATTTTTATGTGGGATCTGAGGATATGAATTCAAGTCCTTTTTCTTTCAGGCAAAGGCTTAACCTCTGAGCCATTTCCCCAGTCCTATGTGGATATATTTGAAATGATACCAGAGAGCATTGGAAAGCTTGAGGAAACTGATCAGTCAAAATCAAAATATCTCTAAGAGAATGATATAGGCTCTGAAACTTTCTGTACTTATTAAGATTTAAACACTGTCTATTGACAACTACTGTTAAATTCAAGTACATTAAAAGTCAGAGGCAGTATCAGTCACTATCAGAAATTAGATTATAATACTTAGAAAATATTAAGGTTCCAACAGGAGATTGGATATTAGACAAAGATATTTGCAATAGAGTGATCTGTAAAGGAAAAGTCTAATATATTTATTTTAGATAAGTGGAAGGCAGATATTTTGGCAACGTATCAGTGATCCTGACCATAGTGCTGTGTGGACAGGTAAATAACTCCCTCCATTGCCTTTGGCATCTCTTTTTTCTCCTACTCATGTCTAAATCTCTAAGAAATTATTAATTGTCCACTGACTGGAAGGTGACTGAAATCCAGTTCTAATGATAACGTGATTTTTGGATGTTCTTATGTGAAAATAGGGCTCTTCAGACAGTGCAATTATGTTCCTATACAAGAGATTTTGGATAGTCCTGATTTCAGCAGGAACAGTATGCAGTTGAAATGGTTTTGCAGCACCTGAGGCAGAGCTTTGACTGACTTTTAGCATTTGCTACTCAGGTTCCACAGCAGGGGTGAGGAAGCTATGGAGAGGTAGCAAGACCAAAAAACCAGAGGGAGGCAAGACCACCCAGCCCAGCTTCGCTCTTTCAAAAGGCCGCATATTAGATATGTTATGATTTGAATGAAATCTGTCCTCCACAGGCTCATGTGTTTGCATCCTTAGCTATTAAATATTTGGGAAGGTCATGGCACCTTATGCAGGTGGAGCCTTGCTGGAGGAAGACATGTCAGAGGGGGTGGGCCTTGAGGTTGGTTTACCCTACCCTGCTTCCCCTGGTAGTTTGCTTTAGTTGTCTGCAGCTCCCCCTTTTCTCAGCCTCTATGATGGACGTGATCAAAGTTGCTTCCAACTTTGGCTACCTACCTGCCATGCCTTTTCTGCCCTGATGGATTGCCCCTCTAAGACAGTAAGCCAAATAAATCGCCCTTTCTCCCCTTTAATTTGCTTGAGTTTGAACATTGTCTCACAGTAGCAGAGAAGACTAAGAGCAACATATTATCTCCATTATATTATTTTGCTCTGGCTGCAGGGATCTACTGAAGCAGCTCAAAGAATGTTCCTGTGCTTGGGTGAGGCAAAGCTTTATGAAGGAGAAACAGTAAGGAACCAGTGATCATTTTCAAGGCAATGTTTCAATATCTGACTTTGATGAGAGAGCTTCCTATTTTAAAATGGTGATGTTTTCATTGAAAATTCAAAAAAGAGTATAACCAGTGATTTCAGCAGGAAGAGTATGCAGCTGCAATGGTTTTGAAGCACCTGACGTGGGGCTTTGAAGCACCTGAGGTAAAGTTGAGTAATTCTCTCTAACAAACTTACTGATAATTTAGGAAGAATCATGTGAGTGTGGAAAGCTTTGGAATGAGCATGAAATATGAGAAGAGTTTGGAAAGTAGGTGGCAGGGACAGAGGGGAACAACAGGCCAGTTTGGTGAGTGAAGGCTACAAAGATGGTATGCTAATGGCAGGCCCAAGTAACAGAGAGAACCCGAGAAAGATGTTGACTGGTGGGGACAGCTGATGAAGCATATGCAAGGCACAGAACGCTCCCTTCTCAACAGAGACTACGGAGATCTAAGACGTCAGCACAGAGACTAAAGCAGGAGGACCCAAAGAATGAGCAGGTTTTCCTTGAACAGATTAGTTCCATGAAGGACATAAACTTCAGGCATCTCATAGCATGCATACGGAGAGGAGAAATTCAGTGATGACTCCAAATTTAGAGAAAGATTATGTTGTTCTCTGTGTATTGCTTCTTCCTCCCTGTTATTGACTTTCCCACTTGGAAATTGATTTGTTCTAAATAAAATATGTTTAAAAACCATCTCGGTCAAGTGCATTTTCATCTATACTCCAATCTCAGGCAAGATGATGTATTTATAAAAGCCATACTTTCTGGAGGGGGCTTAGTTGTACTTTTTCAATACAGCTTCTGTTGGTTGAGATCTGCTTAAGGAAATTAATGTTTCCCTTTTCAGTAGCTTTTCACCTTGGCAACGACTTGGTCTTCAAGTATGGACTGACCTTTGGTCATTTTTCCACCAGAATGGTGAAAGGGTGGCACATCATCATGCTTTCTCTGCCAGTGGGCACCCAGAAACAGGAAGATATCCTTTTCTTGTTTTTCACCGTGACACCCACCGATCCACACCTGGCACCATCGCATGTGCATGTGTTGTGGATTATACCTGATGAAAGGTCCTATGTTGTCAGTCCAGTCTGTGCTCTGCTATGTCAACCTGCTGGCACATGAGAGCTGTTCCTTCTGCCAGAACAGTCAGCCAATATGGGAACATCAATCCGAGAAGATATGTATTTGGTGTCATAAGAAAAAAAAATTGGGTGACATGCCTGTCACAGGGGCATTTATTTAATAGCTACTCTTTGGAGGCTGAAATGAAGAGATTGATGGGAGAGACATGATTTTCCTTATGTTAAAATGTGAGAATTGGTTCTTCACTTAAAACAGAAACAAACTCCAGTACATACTAGAATCTTCTAAAAAGCAGATGTGTCTTCTTTGAGTTGTAGAGAGGGAGTAAATATACTCTTTAGTCCAACAGTATTAGGTCACCTTTATCTTGATAGATGACATATGATGAAAAACTATTGTGAACAGAATTGATACATTAACAAGCTAAAAAGAAGACTTTTTCTCTGTCTTTGGATGGAACAAGGTTAATTCTCACAGGATCTATTTTAAAATGGTGGAGGTCTATTTTGACACAGATTTATGTATGTATGTATGTATGTATGTATGTATGTATGTATGTATGTGTTTGTTTGTTTATTTGATGTTGTGGTTGAGTTTTTCGACAGGTCTCCAGGGTACCCAACAGGTGAGAGGCTACCTGAGGCAGACAAGGACCTTGACCTTCTGATTCTCTGTGCATTGCTGTCAGATGTCAGTGGTGAAGTCCTGACGAGCCCATGTGCCACCAACCCAGGTTAGGCAGTGCTTGGGTTTGAGGCCAGAGCCTCTAGGATGTAGGCCTGTCCTCTAGCCTCTAACCTACCTTTGCCCATCTTGTAGAGGCTCACTAACCTCCACATTTGCTCATTTATACCACTACTGAGAATGTGGGCCACAAGGGGGGAAGCTTCCTGTTACTCACCACACCTTTACTTACTGCACTACCCCAAACAGAAATGCCTGAACCCATAGTGACAATTTTAGGATCTGTAGCCTCTTTCAACTCTGGACCCTCAGCAATGTAAGGGAAAGCCAGGAAGCTTCTTTGAAGTTTTCCAGAACTTCATTGGGCAAATAGTTCCCACTGGTTATATACTTTGCCTTTTACCTCCTTCATTGGGACTATCAAAAACAAGTTCCCTATTCTCACATCACAACAGACTCTCACTTTCCTGCTCCCTTTCCAAACTTTTTTTCTATGCTCTCTTTCCTTTTGCTGCCCAAAGACTATTCCTAGGACTCAAGTAAGAGCTTAAGTCATGGAGATACCTCAGGTTCCACAGCCTCAGCCATTGGGCACTGCATTCTTGATGTTCAACAAGTGAGACCTGAAAGCAAGAACCAAACTGCCTAACTGGATTGCAGGTATGTAATGAAATAGACTGACAGACAGAAAAACAAAAGGCAGGCCTATAGATCCTGTGAGAGTTAACCTTGTTCCATCCAAAGACAGAGAAAAAGTCTTCTTTTTAGCTTGTTGATGTATCAGTTCTGTTCATAATAGTTTTTCATCATATGTCATTCTTTGCTAAGCTAGTAAGGCAAAAAATCCTTTTCTCCCTTCAGAATTGTTCAACATAACTTACCAATGAAGCCTGTAAACATTTAAAATTTTCTTTTATTTCTTATTAAATATTAATTTATTTTTATTATTTCTGTTTATTTCTTGGCATGTCTAGTGATAACGTGTGCATATGTGAACATAAATGTTTTAGAGCTATATATTAAAAACCTGATAAATACATACTGCCTTATAAACAAGATACTCCTAATTTTTTAAAAGCCATAAAAATGGTATTTTGAGGTCTATTAAAAGCTTCATAAAACCTCAGAATGCTCATTGTTTACACACAGCAGCATTCCTATGAGGCTTAAGGCAAAAGTTTTGTGAAGTTATAAAATTTAACCTGGCATACACACAAATTGATAATGATTTCCTTCCAAAACCGTTTCTAAAATCAGTACAATTTTATTTGATTTTAATAATAGTCCTGGATAGCAAAAATAATAGGACTTAGAATGATTTATGCTGGCTCTCTTTCTCTTCCCGCCCCAGGAGTTTCAGGAGCCCCGGGTTGCCTACAGACGTGGCCAAGAACCACACCGCACACAACCAGTCTCCAAAATGGCACAGAAATGGCATCAAGAAGCCCCATTCACAAAGATATGAGTCTCTTCAGGGCCTCAAGCTCCTGAGAAACGTTGTGTTTAGTCAAGAAGCACAACAAAAGGAGCCTGAAGAAGATGCAAACAAGGCCATGAACGCAGGTGCTGAAGCCATTAAGGCCCTTGTGAAGCCCAGGAGGTGAAGCTCAAAGTGTCAAGGGGTCCCAGCCCAAACTCAGTCAGCTCGTCCTCATCGCCCATCCCAAGCTTGGGAAGCAGATTCGTACCTACATGGCCAAGGTCGCAGGCTCCAGTCAAAGGAGCCTGCCGAGGCCAAGCACCCAAACAAGGCCAAGACCGAGGCCCCAGGCAAAGCCAAGGCTACAACTCCAGCTCAGGCCAAGGCTGCAGCTCCTGCTCCAACTCCAGCTCAGGCTCCAAAGGTCCCCAGGCCCCTGCGAAGGCTGCACAGTAAAGGGCTCTCTCTGCCATTGTGAGGACAGATGGACTGGTGTCGTTCCCCCCAACCCTCTGTGCAGATGGCTGGTTTTCTGTGGTGTTTGTATAAATAAACTTTGAAGCAGGCTCTGTTAAAAAAATGACTTATACTAATTAAAATACCTCAAGATATGTATATTAAGAATCACGACTACCAAAATAAATGATGAGGTGATTTCATAATACATACCATTCAATTTTTTCCTCTTCTCTTTAGCAAACTTGTATACTTATTTTCTTTCAGATTAAAAAAATGAATAACACATTTTTGCATTTATTTTCCAGAAATACTCTTAATTACAAATGATAAGTGTGCAATTTTTAGTAAGGTTATAATAAATATAAAGTGGTGTGTGTGTGTGTGTGTGTGTGTATGCTTATTAAAGATTTTTATGTTAGATTTCCTTTTCACAACACAGATTATGTGAACAGAATCCCAATAAGCAGTAACAAATCTTAGATAAACTTACTATGTATTAAAAATGATGATGTTATTAAGTCTTACTCATAATGACTAACACCTGATACTTTAAGATAAATTTTAACTTGTACTTGTGACATTAAAATAATTATTTTACAAATAAGTTGTTGGTATCTGCTCAAACTGCTTATCAATAATAAGTTTAGGTTATAGTGTATCAGTCATTAAGATGTTTGTTTTTATCTTTATCTTATTTTTTATCTAATTTTTAAGAAAAGCCCTATCTTTAAAGAAAATAATATGAAAAAAATCCAATCAATAGTTGAATTTAATAGAAAATGTTTGGTATTTTTATCTGCATTTATGACAATGTGTAGGATCACTGTTTGCATGTACTTGTATTTTTATATTGTTTACATGGAACCGAATTGGCTTATAACATAAACTGTTATCCCAAATTCCCTTTAGTTCACAGTATAACTAAAATTTTAAAACAACAAAACTATCAAATAGTAAAAGATTTTAAGATAGAAATCTTACAGATATGTCTGGATCAGAGTGCTGGTAGTTTGGATTTCAGATATCATTTAAAATATCACATGGGTTTGGGGACCCAACAATATAGTTCTAGCCTAGAAAGTTGGAGCCTGGAATCCTTAGAACAAGCTGGCTACTCATATTAGTTCTGTTGGGGAACTCTGAGTTTGATTAGAGATTCTGTCTCAAAAAAGATAAGGTGGAAGAACAAAGAAGATTCCTGATATCAGCTTTCATCCTCCAATCAATGTGCACACAAGTGTGCATACATCCATACACACATATGCCCACACATATGCAACCACACATACATACGTACAAGCCTCCCCCTGACATGAAAATATAAACATAAAATATATAGACATTAAATATATCTTTTGGCAAAAGAAGGTCAAGGAAAATAGCTTTTAATGAGAGGATTTTTTAATGATTTTTGTCCTAAGATCTTGTGCCAAAATATAAGTAGAGAGAATTTAGGATAAAACAAAAAAGGTAAAGTATATTGTACAAAACTTTAGGAGAGTTAAAACATTTAAAAATACTTAAAATTGTATGGATTTATAAAAACTTCTAGACTAAACATTTATGCTATAGGAAGGTGATTGCTTCTAATTTCTACAGAATGGGTCAGATTTCTAATTAGAAAATGAATGTTAAGAAAGTCAGTTTATTTAAAGATCTGTCTTTGCCAAATTTTATGTAAGTGTTATACAGTGTCTAAATTTTAAGGCATGATTCATTCTTTGGGCCTGGTGTAACTGACCTGGTGGGTGTTTAGGAATCACACTTGGGGGCAAAGCCAATGCAGATATAGTAACTACAAAGATGGCCAGTATTTTAGCCCTTGCCCCCAAATGAGTTATGTCCCAGGAGACAAAGGGCCACTTCTGAAGAGTCCTACAGCTCCCGTAGTCATCTGTTGCTCAGAGAAGCCATGAAGACCCTGGAGAGTTGGATTCTCACATAGTATACAATAAATATTGATCAAAATTTTATTTAAACTTGATAATTAAACCGAGTGGGGGCGAGTTGTATAACAAGATCAGAAGAAAAGGGAAATATGTGCATTGTCAGGTTAAGGATGCTGGAATAAACACACAAATGGGACTGATTGAACAGCTAGAGGATATGATCAGTTTCCATCAAGACATCTTATATCTCATTTATATTTTACTTATATTTTATCAGTATACTGCAAGTTTTCTATGAAGTGGCTATTTTCTGCACAAATGTGCACTGCTTCTTTGAAGAAGATACACACTCCTGAAGTATCAAATCCTCTTACTGCATGAAAGGAATATCCTGTGGACTTTGTTGCCTGTTTGAAAAAAATTACATGATTTTTTTTTTTTTTTGCTTCTCCTAGTGACAGGACATATTTTAACCTTCTCGAAGAAACCATGCAGACAGAGAGATCATGGTTGGTCAGAGGTTGTGGGAACATTCAGTTGGTCCTTTTGTGCAATTCTACACTTTAACTGTTAAATCAGTAGCTATACACCTGCCCTATTATACCTGCTATCGGGGTGCTTCCACAGACACAAGCACACCCCTGTGCTCATAAAGAGAGATTGGTGTTTCATGATGGCAGGAAAGCAGGACTCGTCCTCTGGCTGCCTCTGGCTCTGACTGTTTAGATTCAGCTGTCCCCAGCCAGGCTAAGTGCCCTAGTGGCTTAGGAAATGAATATGCTAGCACACCTATAATCCATTCATGGCCCACATCAATGCAGAACTTTGGCAAAGACCATGGGAAACTGTCCAAGTTTACAAAGCGGCATTGGAAGAGGATTAAGCTGACAGTAGTAGGTGTGTGAAGAGTGTTGGGGGCAGAAGGATAAAAAGTGATTGCTAGAGTCCAGATGTGAAGTAACAAATACATCCAACAACACAGCATGGGGCAGTCACAGGATGAAAAGTGGAAATAAAGGGAAGAAAAGTGATATCTTATTGTTGAGGCTGATCTAAGGGGAAGAACGATGTGAGCCTTCAAGTGATGAGCTGGAGAAAAGCCAGAGGGGGAAATAGTTCCAGAGGAGTCAAATAAAAAGCTGGGTTGCAGTACCACTTCAAGGTGATAGGGGCAGGTGTGGGAGTGAAGTTTAGTGGAAAACTTCAGATTGCAGATATCTGCTTACGAGTTCCCTATAAGACAATAGCTAAAATCAGAGCCGGTGAAGTTTCTGATGAATGTGCAACAAGGGAAAAAACAAACAAATAGAAATAAACAAGCAAACAACAACTAAAATGAGGGCAGTTTTCTCTGAAATGTGGTTTCCAGTCCAGTTTGCAACAAACACATCACCTAAGGACCTGTTAGAAATAGACATTATCTGACCTCCATATCCACCACACTGGAGCCTTGGAATTCAAGTCCACTCAAGGCTTCATATTCTTTAAGTTGTTGATTTATTTATTCATGTCTTAAGCCTTCCACAATGTTCGATGTGTAGTCAAGTTGGCAATGCCATTTCTCAAGGCTATGCTCAAATTCTAGATAAGCCCAGGTAAGCAGAGCCACTGGAGACAGAAACCCAGCAGAAGAGGTGGCTTTCAGGTGAGATGATAGCTGGAGCATAAAAACAAAGACAACTGAGCTTCAAGAAGGTCAGAAACAGTGACAAATGAGCGACTGGACAAAATGGTGGAAGGATGATTGATTGTTGGATCAGAGGAGCATTCTCATTAGCCTGTATGCATGGCATGCTCAAATTTATGGAGACGGAAGACGGAGTAGTTAGTGTGCTGTGGGAAACCACTGTTTTTCTGTGCTAAGATGATGTTAACAATAGGAGAGAGAAATATATTCAATGGGACTCTCTTCCTGTGCATTACAGGAGAGAGTTGGGCATGGGTGCGTGGGAGAAGGAGAGCAGAAAAGGATAGGTGCATTTGAATAGACTCAGCTGTGTGCTCTGCCCACAATCTGCACCTTTGACCTTCTCTGCTACAGCTACAAAGCCACCTCCGTGTTCATGATGCACTTGTTACTGATGCTGTCCATTTGATGATGTGGGAGCACGTATGGAGACTTCTCTAGGGCAAGAATCACATGACTGTCAGCAAAGCTAAAGCATGTCTGGCTAGGACTGTGTGATGAATTCAACACCTATAGTGGCATTTTTCAAGAAATCTGCAATCCTCAATTTAGAAAATACCAAAGTGTCCTTCAAGATTAGTACTTACCTAACCGAGGTACTGTAAATCTTAATTTTAATTTAATTTTTCTTTTAAGGGTAAAATGCTTTGGGAGGGATTATAAAAAATCATTAAATGATCATCTGTTCTACAAAACCTTTATTTATTTTATCCCTTTATACTCCATTAAAAACATTCCAATATGTGTGTGTGTGTGTGTGTGTGTGTGTGTGTGTGTGTGTGTGTGTGTGTGTGTAGTTTTTTACTGCTATAAACTGTAGTATTATATTTCTCTAAATTTTTTTTAAATGAAAACTTCAGGGTACATGAGGTAATTGTTTCTTTATGTGCCTGTCTTTTGTTCCTTATACTCTTTATAATTCTCTCTTGTTTACATATCCCTTTTTTTCTGAAAAATATTTTCTACAATTTAATTTAGCTTTCAGGTGTGCTGTCCTTGATGAATTATCATGAAGTTATCATCTTTGTCCATGAATTCTCTCATCAGAAAAATGGGTTTATAATGTGAATCCACTTCAAAGCACTTCAGAGATAATAGTAAAAATAACATATTAAAATGTAATGATACTTTTATCTCAACTAGGCAATTTCCTAAATAATCAGAACATAAAAATAACACCTTTCATCATGATTTATAATTGGGGATATTGTGATCAAATGAAGTAATGCGTCCTATTTAATTCTAATTAGAATTTAAGTCCCTGAATTAAAATATCAGCAGTTCTTTCTATCATTCCCAGGGTAGTGTACTTTCATGAATATACTGCAAGTCCAATTATTTTTCTCAAACTCAATAAATATATAATAATTATATATGCTCTGTAAGTATGTATTACAGAAGTATGTATTACAGAATTATGAAGCATACACATAATATTTGAATTAATCCAAGCAAGATAACCAGGGAGCAAAATTTGTAGTGCAAAACTATTTTATAAGAACAATATTGAAGGCTGGAGCAGAGAAAATTGATTGGGAGAATTCCCATATACTCCAATGGTCATGGAATGCATTAGGCAGTACAGGACTGTCTCTATGCAATCTTCCAATGTTTTAAATTATACCAGTGGAGAAAATAGGGACTTGTTTGTATTTCTTGTCAATGTTGCAAAATAAGACTGGTCTGTGTAACATCTTTTTACTTGTCTAAATAGAGTTTGCGTGTGTGTGTGTGTGTGTGTGTGTGTGTGTGTGTGTGTGTGTGTGTGTATGCATGTGCACGCGCCTGTGTGTTACTTGGGCATGAAAAGGCAAAGCAGTGTTACCAGCATGATGACATGTTCTGGTGATTCTAATGGATACTACAGGAGAGCTTGTGGTTTCTGTTATTATTTCATTAAATACTTAACATGGTGTCATCTTAGGAAAATGGACATTTCATAGTCTGATTGATCTGAATTTTCATAGCTTTATTTATGTGGATTTGTCCATGGCATTCCTGCCAACGTACAGCTTTCTCTGAAATATGCTAATAAGGAAGCTTTCATCCTGGTCAGATTCAGATACCTACTCCCACCCTCCTTCTTTAGAGATGATGATATTGACAAGTCTTGTGTCACGTGAAGTGTTGGGCTGCAGAACTTACAGACAGCATTGACTCAGGAATCACAGCTGTGAACACGGGTTATCTGCCAGCTGATGCCAGAGAGAACGTGGCTCCGGCATGGTCAGTTGCAGGTGCAGGTCCTTCTCTGGGTTACAGACTGCCACTTTCTATTTTCCTTTCACGTGATCAAGAGAGAAAAAAATGATAAGCTGTGAAATATATTACATAAGAACACACATCTCATTGACACCTCCTGAAGGCTCCACTCTTAGTGCTGGCCTATTTAGGGTTATGGTTTCAGCAGAAATATTTTGTAGGGGCACAGACATTTATATCACAACAGCTGTTCTACTTGACACCCGCTTTATACACTATTAATAGCTTTGCAAAGTCCAGTTTGACTATGGCTAGAAGACAGGGCAATTTCATTCCGTATTATACATTGTACTTGTCCTCAAATATGGCACCTGATTTTTTTCCCTCTCAAACTGAAAAGAACAAATATGCTTCAAGTGGCACTACTTGTTACATATTTTGAGCTCACTCATATGTGTGAATTGACCTTGTCTATAGAGAGTGGGTCATGATCATGCACACTCCTTTTACTAGAATGTTCTCAAAGTTCTACTCAATGTATGGAAAGGAATGATTTGTCTTGCTCTCTCTGTGCTGCTAGAAGCATGAAATTGTTAGTCCTCAACTTGATTTCTAATGCTTTTTTTGTATGTTTGGAAAGATTTTTCCCAACATGATGTTTTACACCAACTTTCATGCTTTTTTTGTGTGTGAAACCCACTGAGTTTGATAAGGGTTGCAGCCTGGGTGTCAATGAGTACACCATTGCAGCAACTGGAACCTTTTCTTCCAGCCAGAATTAACCTTCAGCATTTGTTCAGAGAGGGGAGGAGTTGCACGAGCTCTTGCATCATCCATGACGTAATGTTGATATGCCCATTCTTGAGGAAGTTTTGTGTAGGTGAACATGACTACAGTGAGTTCATGGATATAAGGACCCCATGAGACATCATTTGAGAGTACTCCTTACTATCCTGTTTCATATGTTTTCTGCAATGTTCCCTGGGGAGTCTTGGGGTGGGGTTTGGATGTTCTGTTTAACAATCACTTATTTTCTCTGTTTCTTAACCAGTTGTGATTCTCTGTATTAACTACCATCCATTAAAAAAATGTTTCATGGCTGAAGGCTGAGAGCTGCATTAATCTATGGATTTGAAGAGAAGTGTTTAGAAAATGGTAGTTTATTTCCATCTATTTAGCAAAAGAGTAGTACTGAGTTCTCCTCTAGGGCCTGTGACTTTTTCATCCACAAGCTCTTAGCCAGGTTTATACTACTAGGCATAAGTGGCCTTAAATCCAATTGAAAAGCAGTTGGTCACCAACTAACAGCTACATTCTACTTTGCCTTAATTTAAATAAGCCCTTTCAGCTCAGTCCCATGTAGGTTTTGTAATTACAACTGACACACACCAAAATCACACATATACTGTCAGTCTTTCCATCATGGATAGATTGCTGAGTATAATCATTATAATAATTGCAAGATGATTCTTTAGAGAAATGTTTTAACCCCTAATTATCCTTTAAACATTCATTCGTTTATGCACATGTGCATGCATGTATGTTATGCTCATCATAGTATACATGTGTAGGTCAGAGGACAATTTGTAAGTGGTAGTTCTCCCTGTTCACCATGTGTGATCTGGGTATTGAACATCTTTTCCTGCTGAGTCCTCTCTCTGGTTCTTAAGACATGAATTATCAAAAAAAAAGATATGACTTATCTTAGTTGTTTCATTCACGTTACTAGGAAACGTTTGAGTGGTGCAGGTCCAACAAAGGAAAGGGCAACTCATCCCCCAGTCATTTGGAAGGAGTAACTACATTTTACAAAATAAACATACAAAAGTGTAGAAATTGAAGTGCATTCAAAATACAAAATACCTTAAGAATTTCTTTTAGTAATTTGTGTATATGGCCATGTTAATGGTTTTGTTTTGCTAAAGACATTTGACTCGCTTCTTGCGATTTTTAGTTGTATTATTTCTGAGAATTTCTTAGCATCTCTATAGAATTTCATACCAGTAATTATTTTCAGTATAGTGGCTTAGTGTTGTCAAGATTCTCCTAGTGGTTTCGGTACATTAGGTTCTTGTGATTTCCTGTTTCCCTTTCTTTATCTGTCCTAAATCTTTGCTTAGCTCTGTGATCTTTTGTCTCTTGCCCAGACTGTGCATCTATCACCACCACCCCAGTCTCTATTTTCTATTTTCTCCACTAAAGACTTGCTTGACTTGAAGTTTTTTGTTTTACTTTATTTGAGAGGGAGAGAGAGAGAGAGAGAGAGAGAGAGAGAGAGAGAGAGAGAGAGAGAGAGAGAGAGAGAGAGAGCATGCACATGCACCATGGGAGTCAGAGGAATATTTGTGAAATAGTTTTTCTTCTTCTACCTTTATGAAGGTTCCAGGGATTGAACTCAGGTCTTCAGGTTTGTAAAGAAAGCATTTTTACCTGCTAAGCCATCTCACCATTCAACTTTTAGGAACAGGTAGCTTTCTCTTTCTTTCTTTCTTTCTTTCTTTCTTTTTTTCTTTCTTTCTTTCTTTCTTTTTTTTTTCTTTTTTTCTTTCTTTCTTCTTCTTTCTTTCTTTCTTTCTTCTTTTTCTTTCTTCCTTCCTTCCTTCCTTCCTTCCTTCCTTTCCTTCCTTCCTTCCTTCTTCCTTCCTTTCCTTCCGCCTCCTCTTCCTTCCTTCTTCCTTCTTCTTCCGTTCCTTTTCTTCCTCTTCTCTTTCTTCTTTTCTTTCTTTTCTTTCTTCTTCTTCTCTTTCTTTTCTTTCTTTTCTTCTTTCTTTTCTTTCTTTTCTTCTCTCTTTTCTTCTTTCTTTCTTCTTTTCTTTCTTTCTTCTTTCTTTCTTCTTTCTCTTTCTTTCTTTCTTCTTCTTCTCTCTTCTTCTCTCTCCCCCTCTGTCTCTTCCCTCCTTCCCTCCCTCCCTGCCTCCTTCCCTGACCCCACCCCTGCCTCGTTCCCTTCCTTCCTTCCTCTCTCCCTTTTCTTTTTTCCTCCTCTTTTTTCTCTTCCTTTTCTTTTTTGTTCCTTTTCTTCTTTTCATTATTATCCTGGCAGCTTGGTGTTCTCCATTTTTCATGTCTGTTGTGGGCACATAAAACAGCATATTTATTCATGATATTTCCTATATATGTATCACTGTACTCTATAACTGTTTGCCCTCCTGTCACTTTCTCTTGCCCTGTGCTTTTCTTTCCATTTTTCTCAAATCCTTCCACTAGTCAGATTCAATATTTTGCTAGAGGATATGCTGTATGTTCAGCATTCTCAGGAGGAAGCTTTGGGGGAGGCCAGCATATTGGAGAGCTTGATTCCATGTCCATAGTTTTCAGATCAATCATGTTTCTTCCTGAAATATCATTCTTTATCCTATTAAGAATAATACCAAGGATCCAGAGTTCTAGTTAATTAGTACTAATTAAATTACATCCTTTAAATGGATTTTAGTCTTGTATCCCTTAAAATCAAGTTTATTATTGGTTCTTAGTAGATAATCTTTTCAATGGTCTTTGATCAGCTTAATTTACACAAAGTACCAAGAAGGTGTTTCAATTCAGTTTTATGCCACATTTCTAGGTTTCTCTATTTTGTGAATCAAACTTTTCTGTCATTATAGAAGAGAGCCACTTGAATTCTGTTTGTAACCTTTACCTTGGCTTATAAGTTTCTTAACTTCTTCAACCTTTACATAATTTTCTGAAATTGAAACAGTGTCATTGGTTGAGGAGAGACAGCTCACTGGTAAAATGCTTACCGTGAAAATGTGTCTATAATTCTGAAGAGTCTGTGGGAAATGGAAGGTGGAGTTCTGACGACCCTGCATGGCTCATGTAGGGGAGAAGAGACTCGGACATTCAAGTCTGTCCTATACTTCTGCATGTGCCTCTGCATTTCTGTACATAAATAACACCCACACATCACATACAAAATTCGATCACCAGTTAGTCATTGAAATGGACATAATGTATCCTCTATAGGGTTGGAATGAAGAGTAAAGGACTTAGAAGTGGCTCATCTGAAACTGTGCCAATTTTAATTTAGCTATCTAGTAGAGGCATGCACACCACAGCAGTATTCAAATCAGATATTTCACTCTGATATTTTCAATTACATGTCCATCTAGGGTGGTGAATTTTAAATTTTTTACATTGATAAGGGGACAAGAATTGTTATTCAATTTATTTCTGACATCCATTCTCTAATTGCTTATTGCAAGACTGGGACTATTTTGCAATGAAAACTTAGGGTTTTACAATACTTAGAAGCACATTCATATGGAGAAGTTTTGAAAATCCTGTTGGGAATAAGGCTTGGAAGCTGGTATATGCAACTGGTATTTCTTTGTTTGGAGGAAAATGAAAATAAAACATCTAAACAGCCATAAGTCAGAGGATTTGCACAATAGATAGAATCTTTGTCTCTAATGCTGTACAGGGGAAGGGAGACTCACTTCAGTGCTTGGTTTAATCTCCCTCTACATTCACGTCAAAGCCAGCTTATGTTCTTTGGCAAACTTGAGAAAGATAATTTTGTGTGCATTTTTTTTCTAGCACAAACTGGCTATATTATTAATTCTGCCTTTCAAATTGTTCTTGGGTTGATTGATAGTAGTAAAAATTAGTAAAATATGTTAATTTTATGTTTAACTGGCCTGTAATTGCCATATAAGAGTTGTATAAAAACTTCCTCTTATGTATATCATTAATATTATAATACATAAATGGAAACATTTACATATGATTTCCTTTAATTTAGAATTGACCCATATCTCATGTGTTTTTTTTTCTTTTCTTCTAAAAACATGCCAATGATTATATTAACAGGATTTCAAAATCTAGTCAAATCAGAGAGTGATTTAATAATTCTTTAGTGCTCAAAAGACAGCTGTCTTCATGTCATACATGGGTTCAAGTTCTACCAAGAAATATGCAAGGGGACTTTGGGCACACATTCCACTTTTAAAATGTGAGTCAAAGAAAGAAAGAAAAAGAAAGAAAGAAAGAAAAAAAGAAAGAAAGAAAAAGAAAACAAGTGATGCTGAAGTTTAAAATAACAGCATGCAGATTTCTTTATAGAATTTAAAGAATGGAAAACACTTGCAAAAATATCAGCAGGCAGGGGCAGGAAGAACAAACGGTAACCAAATTGGTTCCTGTGACAAACCATAACATTTACTTTAAACCATCAGCGTGCTACTCAGTGAAAGGCAGGCTACTACTCTTTTAATAGATCCCAGGCCTGTTCAACCCACAGGTCTGCAAGAATTACCCAGGTCAAGAGCAGGTCAAAAAGTGAAAACCCATGTGAAAGTAAACTTTGAAATATCTGCTTTTGAAGAGCCCCAGCCGACTGTCTCCTCTGCAGTAAATACACTTCCTTTTTGTGTACGATATTGTTCAATATACTGTACTTAAAACACACGTAGGTAATGCAAAGATGGTACACTGATTTTTGATGCCCTTTCTATTTTCAACTGCAATTTCAACCTCCTCAGGAATTGGTGAATCTTTTTTAGTGTAATTTTTCTAAACCTTAAAAAATCCTGACTTTATTAATGAAGAAAAAAGTTATTGAGTCTCCTTTGAGTAGCTGTCTACATTTTGTTTTAAAATATCCATGCTCTATTTAAAACTGAAGCTGTGATTTCCTCATAGGCAGAATAAAAAGCTGGAGGGTGACTCACTGTGGAATTTATTTGCCTGGTAAACTGGGTATTAATCTGGCCTCCAATACACTTGCTCCAGATTTTGTTCAAGTGTAAGGTCATACTGTGAAGCTGTTTTTCATTTTGCTTTATATGTGTTAATATAATGCCTTATGAATTACCCTAGAGTTTTGTTCTGACAGCTAAAAAGCATAATCGTTTTTCCTTTCAAGGGGATTGAAAGCAAAGCCATTGACTCTATATTTGAAATGATTTATCTAAGATCCTTTCTCTCCCATCTTGCCTTTATGTTTATAGAGAATATTCTTGGAGTTTTTACTGGTAGCACTGTCTTTATCAAGCTCTGAGCCTATTTCTCAAAATTGAGTCCATCTTGGAGTATGATCTTTTAGAGTTTATTGGCGGAACTGCCTGTGGAGTTAATAAGCACCAAACTATGATTTTGATAGGAAAGAAATAGTGTCTGAAAACTTGAATCAGAGCTCTCCCTGAAGAAAGAGGAAGAAAAAGCATCTTACTGCTGTCTTTTGAGAAAGAAGAGGGAAGAAAATGAGGAATTTTCATCTTTGACCCTGGCATGAAGTGTTCTGCCTGATGCTCTTAAAAATATTAATCATACAATACATAATACCAACCTCTGCACAAAGATGGTAAAAAATACTGTGCATGTTCTTGAAGCAACAAAAATGACCCCCCTGGTATGTAGTGATTGTGGTAGTGGTGGTATTTGTTGTTACAGTTAAAAGCTGGGGAACTTGTGCACTGCATCTGGAGCGTTCTGAGTTGCTTGCATGTCTTTGTTCTCTGCATCCTCAGAGCCACCAGATGAGGCAGGTACTGTGGTTGTCCTCAGGAGCCACAGAAGCACCGGTGACCTGGCAAACCTTTAGAACCTGGAAGTAAAAACAATGGCATCCATATAGCAAAGTGCTCCAATGCCTATGCTTTTAAACATGGTGTTGGCAGAGGAGATGGAAGAAAACTCTGGAGCATTTCATGGGCCAAGGACATCACTTGTAGTTCAGGCTATTAAAGGAGGCTTTGTGTAGGGAGTAGGCTTCCCTTGATTTCTGATTGTTTCAGCTGTACAGGGAGCCATCCAGTCCCTATTGTCCTTCTGGCTCTGAATACTGGTGGACAGCAGGCTAATGGTTAATTAGGGTGTGGATGATTGGTACTGTGCAGCAGGTATCCCTGCTGATCTATTTGTGCATTTTGGCATCTCATTTGACACTGTATTTAAGTAGCTGTAAACCTTAGAAATACTTCCATGAACAAGCAAGTAAATTCTTCAAGGTAACATTTTGTCAAAACCTACCTACCACTATTGACTCTCTTCACTAGTCGCTCACTTGGTACAGCTCTACCACCAAAGAACTGGCTCCTGTTTCATCATGTCTCATTCACATCACTTACTCTCTTCTCATTTTATAGTCATCTCTGTCAAAGTCACAGAAATAAAGTTTCTTCCAAATTCTGTTTCATATTTTTTGGTCATGGCAATCCAATTAATTGCTAAACACAGAGGTATATAGATGGTCTTAAAGGGATTGGAGCCACACGGAAAACTAAGACATTCTTCAAATGTATTTAAGTGGGTCTGCATATAGTTTCAGTAATTGATTGGGCTTTTGTTGAAGAGTTTCAAAATCTTTGTCTTAAAGATCATATAGCCTTACTTTGACAAATCCTAGCTCTGTTCCCTTTGGTGCAGGGATAAAATTAAAATCTCAAAACCTTAGGTTATTTGTTAAGAATTTTTAGAAGAATTGTATAGTGTGTTTACTTAATATGGAATGCATAGCATGGCATTCTTGTATAAGAAGAATTCAGTAAATGATACACGTTTGTAACAATAATTATTACTTCTCTTTAATTGTTGTGGAAACATGTCATGATTGGTATTGTCAATGTGATTTCTAGGGGAGAAACTTCAAGCCTGTTTAAGGGAGATTCCCTAGATATAAGGATTGCCTCAGTTTATGCCTGGGAAGTTTTGTCTTGCTTACCTTAACTGATGTGGGAAGATCTATTTTTATGTGTGGGCAGGACTATTCTCTAGGCGAGGATCCATCCAGGGTTGCCTAAGGCATCCAAATAGCAAAGTGCTCCAATGCCTAAAGACGGAGAGAGCAAGCTGAGCAAACACGCACAGGTTCATTGGCTGCTTTCTGCTCTTGATTGTAAATGCGACCTTTTTCTTCAGGATCCTACTGCTGTGGTTTCACTGCCAAGATAGAATAAACCCTTCCTAAGATTGCTTCTTGTCAAGAATTTTGTCACAGGAAGGAGAAAAGTCACTTAAGTGGATTAAAAAGATGTAACTGTAATGACATAGTAGGAACCTCCAGGAAACTTTCAACCAGGCAAGAGTGGGAAGCATTTAAAGAAGAAAAAGGCCTAGAAAAAGGAAAGCATGTATCTTCTATGAAGTTGTGTAAGGACCAGTAGAGAGTGCAGAATACCACACTGACAGGAACCAGGGCTCCACTTCTCAGCGTTATTACGCTCTTCCGTGACATTGGAGCATGCCAGGGAAAACTTCACTTTTGATGACTATAAGAGACTGTCTAATTTATTGACTTCTAAGGAGGAAGCAAAGAATGATGTAATGGCATTTGAGGGAGACTCAGGCAGTTGGGACTGAGAGAGGACTGCTTGGGAAGGGCTCCTAGGTGCGATCTTTGTGTGGCACTTGGAGGATATTTGGATAATTTTGTGTTCTATGAGTATGAAGCATCGTGAATGCAAGGTGAGGAGATCAGGAATCTGAGAAACTCTAAAAGTGGCTTGGAATGCAGAAGGCATGTCAACACGAAAAGGAGAAATCAAATTTCTTTTGGGAAAAATGTTTAGACATTTTAATATTTGGAAATGATTGTTCTGGGGTTGGGATGACGGCACAGTGGGTAAAAGGGTTCTGCACAAACACGAGGACCTGAGTTTGATCCTTAACACCCATAGAAAGGCTGGGCGATGGATTGTGCATCTGGACTTTAACGTTGGGGGTGCAGAGACAGTGGACCCCTTGGGTTCACTGACCAGTCTAGTTGAAGTGATAAGCTCCAGATTCAGTGAATAACTCTGTTTCCAGAAACAAGGGGGAGGATGAGAGTGGAAGATACTCTATGTCCATATCTGTCCTCATTCACACATGCACACACACAGAACCAAACCCGCACCCCCCCATACACGCATTAAAAGCAATTGCTCCTAAATATTTTAGTGACCATGCTAAAATAGCATTGTTGTATAGCTGTTGTAAGATATCGTGATACTATGAAAGGTTAACTGGACTGAGAATATAGGGTTTAATGTAAATAATGAGGTCTCTAAATCTTATCAAGTTTTAACCCACATTGTTTAAATTGAGTTTTATCATAACTATCTCCTCTTTAAGTAAATGACTTTTTGCTGTGCTGGGGGAAAATCCTTTCACATTAGCCAGATGAAGTAGCATCAGTTTACTTTGGAAATTGTCTATTTTATTATCTCTTTGCTTCTTCTTTCTGAAAATTGAAACCAAAAGAAAAAGAAAATCTTGAGACAGTCTAATTCTATCTTTAATCATCTGGAAAGCAGAAGTGAGATAATCTAGATAGAACGCTGGAATCCTTTTACCAATGTGGCGGGAGGGGATTTGTGCTCATTACTGGAGCAGAAGCCCCGGCAACCTGACCAGGGACTGTCTCTGTCTCAGTGGGTAGAAATATTACTCCTTTGTGGGGGAAGTGTGGTCCCCACCTCATTCTTAGAAGCTCTCAGTCTTTTTGAAGCCCATGATGTTGGGATAAGATTGTGTTTTGTACATTGTGTTCAGTCATTTCCAGAGCAGACACGTCTGCAGCAACACTTGTGCAATCCACTGCCGACAAGAAATGGGGGAAATGAAGGGGTCACGGGCAAAAATCAACTTAGTGATGGCTAGAAATTGAAACAGCTTTAAAGGAGCTGTCCTTCCCTTTACAAAATTTGCCTTTACTTTACTCAGGATCACAAGTTTTAAAAATGTAATCTTAGGAGCTGATGAGATGGCCCAGTAAAGCATAAGAACCTGGGCTTGAATCTTGGAATGTATATACAGTTGAATATAGCAATGTAAGCCCAGAATGCCCAGGGTGAGAGAGGAGGTGGAGGCTGGAGAATCTTGGAAGCTTTAGGGTCAGCTAGCCTGGGGGTATGTCACAGTGTCTTAAGCATGAAGGAAGGTGGGCAGTGACTTGTGAGGGTTTCCTCTGACCTCTGAACCCGAGCTGTGGCAGGAGCATGTGCACTCACATCTCCCCTCCAGTCCCCACATGCATACACAACTCCACCCCACATGCATATGCACCCCTACTTCATGTGCATACACACCTCCATCCCACATGCATATACACCACCACATGTGTACCTTCCCACACATTCATACATAGTCACGGTAGTAAATTATTCTCGCATGTAACTACACTGATGTAATTTCTGAGATGAATGGTATTTTTTATTATTTACTTTTACCTGCATATCAGGAGCCCAAATGTTACAAGAGGGGTACTTATCTATATTATTTTCCAAGTAATTACATTTTGCTTGTTTATTTGAATTGATATGGTATCTTTGATATAAAATATTTGGTGAACTTTAAATATCCTCATATAAAATGTACAGTTGATGAACTAAATCAGTGTAAAATTCTAGAATTTTAATGCATACTTATAAAAATAAAAGATTAATCATTCATTTCAAGGTGGCACATTATTGATATGAAGAAGTAATAATTACTAGGAAATAATATTCCCAACAGCCTTTACCAGGTTGGCTTAATTGAAACATTAGCATTCAGTGACAAAATTTTTAAAAAATCTTCTGTTTCTGGTTTTGCAATCTACCTCTTAGACGAGGAATGAAAACTGCTTAGACGTGAGGGGCGAGGGGCGTTTATTACAGAGCTTGTCTGTTTCCTAGGGTGGAGCAGTGTCTTTCAGGCTGAGTATTTAATTGTTCATCATTCTGCATGTGTGGTTTGCTGCCTGCACGTGTCCTGTGGAGACTTCATCACACTTCCCTCTTTTCAGAATGTTCACATTTCCTACCTAAGACTATGTTCAGCCCATTTGAGGAACAGCCTAGGATACTCTTGGCCAGGACTTTTGCGAAAACAATTGCTTTTTCTCTTAAACTTTCGACCTAGATTCATACTTTACAACAACCTAGTAGCTGCTCTGGTGCAGACTGGATAACATCTTTTGCACTGAAAAATCACACTGGAGCCTGTTTATTTACAAGGGTCTAAACATGCATATCTTTATGGCTTTCTGCTGTCGCCATGAATCATAGGCTATAAGTTGTTCTTTGTTGGTTCGAGAGGAAAAAAAGAATCAAATGAAACCCAGCAGGAGATCCTGGGGCGCAGTGTCCAATAGTGTAAAAACACTGTGCTGACGACAGATCATACTGTTTTTATTAAAGCTGAGAACATTGACTTCACTTTGCTTTTTGACCCTGGTCCTCCACTGTCAAGGTGATTTTATTTCTACAAATTTTCCTTTTGCTGGCCTCATCGATGATTCACCATAAAACATTAGACAAATTCCCATCATCTGTATATGATTAGAGCGGGTTGTGTTGTGCCGTTCACTGCAGCTAGAGCGATGTGCCGGGCTTTGTCTGGAGAGGAGCCCCAGGGACCGTGTGCTTCCCTTGTGTGGTATCTCCTTGTTTTAATACCATGCCGTAAAGTCATATAAAATTCAGATAAAGCCTCATATTCTGCCATCTGATTGCATTTGCTAAAAATTTGAACCTTCATATATGCTTTTCAAAAGAAGAATACAATTCTGCTCATGTAACAATAACTTCTTCGTGAGCAAGATACATGCGGTTATCTGGTTTCAAACACATAGAGGTAGCAGAGCACTCACTTACCAGAATTTCAACATTTAGTAAATTGTTTAGAAGTCACTTAAAAGGGACGCAAAATGTAGGTGATATTATTATACAAGTTCCTGATGTGGTTAGTGAAGCATGAAACCAGTCCTCTGTGAGTATCAGGTAGTTGGACACATCTCCTTCTTCATGATTTTTTGAATTGTTTTTTTTTATTTTCTCACTTCTGTGGCACAGTGCCAGTCTATGTTATGGAATAATGAGAGACAGAGAGAGAGAGAGAGAGAGAGAGAGAGAGAGAGAGAGAGAGAGAGAGAGAGAGAGGAATACTCTCAGGGGTTATGAATTCAACAAGAGGACAAATTCACAGTAAAACAAATGGTACCACTAACTCAGTACCTACAGGTCTCAGGCACTTATCTGGATTATGGATTCTTGAGTTACTAAAGGACTTAGAATGATGGCAGAACTGAGTTTCAAACTGGCAAATAGTTTGGTCATGGTTTCAGGATTAAGTTAAATAGAAAAATCAAAGCAGATTGCCTAGATCAAAACTGGTGGTTCTTCCTACTATGCAGACAAAAAAATTGAAAATTATAAAGGATAAATAAGATGATACAAAACAGGGTTGGAAACCCAAGCAGTCAAGCCACCGAGTTTGTACTTTTACTGCAGCCACTCAGAGAAACTCTGACCACATACTTCTAGAAAGCTCTATATGGTCATATCTTGCCTAACAAATGGCCTTGAGACATTTCATAGGTGCCCTGAGAGGACCCAAGACTCTAGTTCATTATTTCAGCTGTATCCTTGGTTATCTTCTTTGAGGTGTACTGCAACCAGCCACAGGGGTTCACATTGATTCCAACCCTTTGTTCTCCCCTTAAATTAGGGGGAAAGGTCTTTCCAATTTCTGAGTTGCATATGGATTTTTTTCCCTCAGCATATTATTAATTCCCTTCTCACCCATTCTTACTTCTGAAAGAATTCAGTGATTCGTCAAAAAAAAAAAATGAGTGGGAATATGTCAAACCTCTGATGTTTCTCAGTTTCTGAGTTTGGCATGCAGTCATGCTGGGGCATGGGTCTGGGTTTGTGGTTTTATTCTGGGCACAGCTGGATCTTGAACATAGCTATATTCTCCAATGTGATGTCTTTGAATAGAAGAGACTAACATTTAGCCTACATTATTTTTTTAGACAGTGTCTCATTACGTAGACCAGCCTAGTTTTGAGTTCGCTATGCAGCTCAGGCCAGTCTTGAACGCAGGTGGATTTTTGTCTTATTTTAGCATCCAGATTGTTGGTATTATAGGCATACACTGCCATGTGCCCATCTCTTGGATTGCATGTTTACTCTCAGTACCTTTTTACAACACTAGATGGGGAAGAGGGATGCCATTTGTGGATGCCTCTCTTGATGTCCCAAAATGCAGTTCCCTTCAGTCTGTTCTATGATCTTATACATCCTCTTTACTCTCCTACCGAGTCCCACTTACTATGCAAGACCTTCTCAGATTCCTTTTGCCATTTCTTGACACCCATACGAGGACAGGATCTTTTTTTCATAGTTAGATATAGGGTTCAACTTGATGGTTGAGGGTTTGAGTTCTGGGCACATTTGTAGAGAATTGGTAGTTGAGTTAAGTCCAGAGCAAACCTGCAGGAGAGTGTCTAGTGGATGGGGAAGGCCCAGCCCATGTTGAATGGGCTAGACCAAGGCAGATGAGTAAAATGGAAGGAACTGTTTGGGAAAGTGGGCATCCTTCTGTATACTTGGCTAGACATGATGGTATGGCAAGTAAGAGTTGCTATTCTTTCAGCCGCTATGTGAAGATGGTGTGGCTAATTCTTCCAGCTCTGATGTTGGCTGCGAGCTCTCCTGCAAAGCTGGATGAGGAACTATAGCCAGTCTATTGTAAGAGAACAAACCCCTTGTTCCCTTAAATAGTCTTGCCATGATTTATCAAAAACAGTGCAGGTGAACTGCAATGCTTTTTGTCCTTTATGTCTCCCCAGCATGTTGATTGCCTCTTTACATAATACTTATCTCAGTCTTTATCTTTGACTTATTTATTAACTTCATCAGCTTGAGACTTTGCATTGTCCTTATATGGAAATCACAGCACAGTGAGTTATTCTGACTTTTCTGTTTCTCTCCACTGTTGTTAGTCAAGTAGCACAGGTATAGATTGAGAAGTGGCCGGTGGCATGCAGGGTGCTGCAGGGAGAGGTGAGCCCAGCAGTGATGACTAACCTGTTCAGAGCATGGCCAACCAAGTTGCAGGCAAAGACTCTAGGAGAGGTTAAGCTCTACACTGATTGAAGAAGTAGCTTTTTGACTAATATTTGAAAAATGAGTAGCTGGAGCCAGAGAGATGGCTCATTATGGAAAGTACTTATTTACAAACCTGGTGATTGAAGTTTGACTCTTGGAAGTTGTTATGGTTTGAAATGTGTCTTCCATAGTCTCATGTGTTTGGCAAGGTCATGGTACCTTGAGAGGTGGAGCCTTGCTGGAGGAAGGCAGTCACAAGGGGTGGGCCTTGAGGTGGATCAGTCCCACCCTACCTCCAGGAGAAGTCTGTCTTTGTAGCAAGCGGGCCAGCAGCCCTCAGCTTCCAAGATGTCTGCAGTGACTTAGCCTCCTCCAGCTTTGGCCAACCAGCTATGCCACCTCTGCTTTGAGAGACTATACCTTCCCTCTGGAACTGTAAGCTGAATAAATCCCCCTTTCTCCCTTAAGTTGTTTGACTCTGGGTGCTCTCTCACAGCAATACTTAAGAGTAACCGTTACAGAAACTCACATGGCAGAAGGAAAGAACTGAAAATTGTCCGCTGACCTCCACCCTATGCACCATAGCATTCACATGTTCTTTCTTTCTGTCGCTGTCTCTCTCTGTCTGTCTCTCTCTCTCTCATAAAATAATAAAGAAGAATAACTACAGGACAAATGGGCTAGGTAGATAGAAGGTAGGACATGAAGAAGAAGTACCCCGAGGAAAACGAAATAGAATGCACAGAGGGTTCAGAGGTGAGCAGAAGGCAGAACACAACAAGGGTTGTGTTGAGAGAGCTGAGCATCATATAATATATGAGACATGTGAAGAAATGTCTTCTTTATTAAAGTGAGCTTTGCCCATCTTTTTTTTTTTTGGTAATACACAATCATGACCAGAATTATTTGTGGAAAAATTCTACTCTTCCAGGCATTGTGCTAGCATCACACACACATTAATCTTCTAATAGCCTTATTATGGTGCCAGTATCTCTGTTTTAAAGATAAGAAAACTAGACTTAGGTGGAGAAAGTCACTTGGCAAAGATCATAAAGCTAATAAGCTGGCAGAGTTGGGGATCCAAAGTCACCTCAGTACAAAATGTCCCCCTCCCCCGCCACCTCCCGCTTCGCAGGCAGTGACTGTGGTTGCTCTCTACTGCCTCCTATCACCTCTAATCACTTTACTATGTGGCCATTATTCTAAGTGCTCTGCGTATCTTATCTTATTTAATCCTCAGCACAACCTTGGAGGGCAAGAAAAGTGCTTTGTTGTATGTGCTATTATTTTGTAATATGTGTTATTATTTCTCTTTTGTGGAATGGATCTTAGAAATAAGGAGGATTAAGGAGCTTGACAGCATCGTCTTTTCCCAGAGCACCTTGCTTAATCATCAAAAAATTACAGCTGGGGCAGAGAAGATCACTGAGGTTAAAGCACTTGTCTTCTTGCAAGATATCTAGAGTTTGGATCTCCGGATCCCCCAAACAAACTGTGAGGTGGATGCTGCAGTCCACCTGTGATTCCAGTCTAAGAAGATCTCCAAGTCTAAGATGGGAATCCCCAGAGCAAGTTGGTTAGCCAGACTAGCCCTATCTGCAAACTCTGGATTTGATTAGAGTTTCTGTCCCAAATGAATGAGGTGAAAGAGCAAGTGAGGATGATTCCTGCTATCAACCTCAAGGGTGTGTATGCATACACACATGCATGTACATACACACACAGACGTGCCCATACAAGGGAACACATGTGACTACGCCCAACCCATACATACATATGAAAATGGGAAAAAGGAAAGTATTGGAACTGTAATAAACGTTTTGCTTGCATGTTGAGGATCTTGGAAGAAGAAATGTCAGAAAATATGTATTTCAGAATAATTGGGGCTCCAGAAACCGTGAAAAACCACTTTGGAAAGGTGTTTTAAAAATTGATATGTATTCACATATGGATGTTTCTTAAAAAAAGTATGTTGTATTAGGAGAAGATGGGAAGTTGTTAGTAAGTTGTTTTCTGTTATTGATGTAGCAAAGAGGAACGTGGGGCATGGAGGCAAGTGAGAGGCAATTTTGAGATTCATGATCGGGAAATAGCATTTGATTCAGACAATGCCAGGAGATGAAACAGGACCTTCATGAGCCAAAGGATAGTAGAGGATGATGAATTGCAAAACTGTAGATTTTTTCCCCTCATATTTGACAATGATATATGAATTTTGATTTGGACAAATGATCAAGTGGGAAGTGAATTTGATATGCTGCTCTGACATTGGTTTAAATGCAATTTTGAGATTTCACAGATCACAGAAGAATCTGAGGATTATCTAATGAATTATTTCCTAGGAGTAAAAATTGAAATCTCCCCTAGAATGTCCATAAGGTCTACAAGGGATGGAAACCATGGTCCAGAGAGTTAATCTCAGACTTGCAAAATGGTCTCTGTTTGCCTTTCACAACCACGGTCTGCCCAATAGAATTTCTCAACACGCTCATTTTCACTTTATCTTCTTGTCCTCAGGTTTCTAGCATTTTTAAAACTGCCTTCAATCCAAGATATGTGAGGCTTGTCTCAGCAACAATGGGGAAAAGTTGCTTTGGAGTATCCTGATGCAATCTGCTCCTCTGGCCCAACCAGTGCTCTTAGTGATCTCTCCATCTTGAAGTCTTAGATATCTATTGAAAATACAGTCGAATATGCTTGGCCATATATTAGTATTAAACTAGTGGGGATAGTCTAGTAATTGGCCTTCTCTCGTGGGTAGCAGAAGTACCTAAAAATAGGAAACCAGGAATTGAGGGGAAAATGGATCAAGAAAACATCATTTCTGAATTGAGTTCTACAACTTCCTGCTGCAGATAGGAGGTAAAGATGAAGGGGAAAGAGTGATCCACATGGGTGGATTCTCCAGGGACAGGGCAGCAGGGACTCCAGAGCAGGAGGAGGGAAAAAGAGAATATTAACTGCTCAAACTTCAGTTTTTATCAATCTTACAAAATATCTGTTTCTAGGGTTGGGGCCATGACCCAGTGGGGAGTTAGGGAGGCACCCCAACGTCCCACACCTCGCAGGTTTAAACTTCACTTCATCCAATAAAATACTCTTTCTGTTTTGATTACACATGTGTCTGGATTGACTTAGTGACAATGATAATTATATCAAATGAAAATTTAATATCTCTCATCCTAGCAATTAAACTGGCCTAATAATTAATTAGTTGTTATCTTTATTTTTTAGGATTAAGGCACAGAATTTATTAAAAGAGAGAAAAAATGGAACTCATGGACATAAAGTCTGTGAGGGGCCAGAGAGATGGTTGTTGTCTTTATAAAACTATGCTCTTAATAAAAGGCGAATACAGAAACTTTAAAAGTTTGTATTTTTCTTCCTTCTTATCAAATCAGACCTATTGAACAAAGTGGGGATCTAAAGCAGTCTATTGATTCTGCAGAGGCAGTTTGGGATTGCAGTTAAGAGTCTGGATTCTGTTCAGACTATCTGAGTGTGAATTCCATTTCTACAACTTGCTATTGTTAGGCCTTGGGGACATTTTTGTGCTTAGCTATTTCTAAAAAAGGTATGAGGACATACTTCTTCATAGTTTTCATGCAAGTATTAATGAGATGACAGTAGACACTTTTATCCAGTGAGTTCTATATCAGGAATTGCACAGTCAATATATTTGAAAAACCTCACAAGCTGAGTTGCACATGCCTCTAAACTTGGTAGCTGACATGAATGTTGCAATCAGAACACATAGAAGCTCTGGCTCCCTCCACACACATTCAACACACACACACACACACACACACACACACACACACACACTCTCATACACACTGTCACACACACACATTCACACACATACACACTGTCACACACACTGTCATGAACACTAACTCACACACATTTACATTCACACTGACACACATGCACACACACTATCACATACACTTACACTGTTACACACACACAATCTCACACATTGTAACACACACATTATCACAGTCACACACTTGGACACACATGCGCGCATGCACACACACACACACGAACAAGAAGGACTAAGAGAAGTTAGTGGGAGACAATAAGTATATCACAGTAAGTTGAAATAATTATGGAATTGTCAAAATTATATTTTTGCATCATCATCATGGTTTAACAAAAATAGTAAAGGGATCCATATGTTCTCATGTTGCTGAACTGCATATCTGCACAAAAACCTGCTGTATAGAGGGCCAGCAAGATAGCTCAGTGGGTATCTGCTTATGAACCGACAAACTGAAATCCACATGATGGAGAGAATTGACTTTTCAAAGTTGTCCTCTGACATCCACCTGTACCCTTGGCACTCACATATTCTCTCTCTCTCTCTCTCTTTCTCTCTCTCTCTCCCTCTCTCCCTCTTTCCCTCCATCTCTTTCTTCCTCTCCCCCTCTCTTTACCTCTCTCTCACTCATTCTTTCTCTAATAAATAAAAATCTTTAAAATACCTTCTATATAGAACAATGCTTTCCACTCCCCAAGTAAATACAAAGAGCAATGAATTAATTTACTGAACAAGTGTATGAACTATGTGATCCACTGAGTAGAAACTGGTACGGTTACTTGCAAGTTAAAGGGTTAGTTTATTCTAGTATTTCTAGAAGGATTATAACCTACACAACTATAAAGTTATTTTTCTACTTTTTGGATCTCCTCAACAAATGTTCTTTGAGATCCAATTGTAATAATTAATTGATTTGAACCACGGGGGGTCTGCCTAGTTCTCAGTATTAGTTATTAAGTATCTCATAGCATATAACTACAGATTTAGCATCTTGAAACAACAAAAATTTCTCCCGTCCAGGTCAGGGTCAGAAGTCTCGATGTGGAATAGCAGATTCTCAATTTTGGCTCTCTCCAGGCTAATTCGGGGTTGTGACAGGGATGTGCTCACATCCAAGGTTCTCTGAGTTTCTTCTAAAGTCCCTGGTACTTGGCATGACTCAATCTTTTGCAGAGATCGGAGTCAAGGACTCTCTCTCTCTCTCTCTCTCTCTCTCTCCTTTTTCTTTTCTTTTCTGCAGAATGTAGGATAGGGATGTCTCCCCAAGAAAGGCTTCCTTCCCTTTCTTGCCAGGTGCCCCCCTGCAGAGAATCGTTAAGATAATCCCTTACTTCCTCCCAGCCAGCAGGGGGCGCTCTTCCTCTCTTGGCGTTCCTGGGCTGCAAGGTCTGCACAGTGAAAAGACAATTCACTCTCTCTGGTGTACCATACAACTCACAGGAACAGCCCTGAGAATCTGTCGGTGTTTAAAAACTCTAATTTCCGCAGGAAGGATTCTGCCATTAGATGCACAAGATGTTTTCTCAGAGGTAACAGGGTCAACTTTTTAATTTTCTTCCAAGGTAATTAGTGCCAAATACTCCATTCTGAGTACCTGTGGTGTGTCCTTCAAGTGGGAGAAGGTGAACAACATTGCTTGTTGAACCTGCATGCCGAATGACCTCTATTTGCTTTTCTTGAGAGAGAACTGCTTATCGTCTTGGGATTGGCCCCCAAGACCCTTTCAGAGGGTCAGTGAGGTTAACTACAGCTTCATAATGACATTAAGATGCTATTTGCCCCTTATTCAACTGCTTCAGCAGTTGTTAAGAGCAGTAAGGTGAGGTAATGATTGGCACCTGCGCATAAGTCAGGACAGGGTGAAGAAGCCAGGGTGTGCAACCTCCCCCACCTCACTGGCTGCCAGAGGAAACATCTCCAGCTATGTGGGAAGACCATGAAGACTGGTGGTATCAATTACAGTTGTTTAGTTCCTGCCCTTGAGTGAACAGCCATTATTATTATTATTATTATTATTATTATTATTATTATTATGGAGGGCATGGGAAGTCCATAGAAAGCTCTGATAATTTTAATGTTCAGAGCTAGCTGTTGTTATGTTGAAAATTATTCATTAACATTTCCATTACTATTATGTTCTGTTAATTTGATTATAAACCTTAAAATTATTTACATTTTTCAATCCATCTGGAGTCTGCATGATAGCACAAAGAATAAACTAATAATCCTCTCAATTTTATTAAGATTTTTCTCAAATTGATGTCTCAGAAAGTCTTCTTTAATATATTTTGTAGGCATTGTACAATTTGAGGACTCACAAGTTTGATAATAAATTTACACATGATAAAGAAAATTCTTTCAGCCTCTGTAATACTAAACATAATGTAAAATTCTAAACAAGATGAACCAAAACCAAAACACAAAACTCAAATTTTCTTTATTCTATTGTTAACATCATAAAGTTAAAAACAAAATGACAAAGTTATGGTATGCTTTTGGATGTTTTAATTTTATTAATTACTGGAATATCTAGTACATTATTTTACAACAGTTTTAATTAAAATTACTCAATATTTTTAAAACAGTTTCCATTGGCTTAAAACTTTTGGAGTTAGGAATTTGGAATATTTAAATAATAAATCAACACAGTAAATCTGGGGGATCCTGTTACTGAGTTGCATTTTGACATAGCAGACCAACAAGGGAACTTATGTGTGGTGGAAGCTGTGTCTGTGTGTATGTTCATGTGCATGTTCATCTGTAGTAGTTACTATTTGTCATTTTAAGAGAGGATGACGAATAGAAAGTGAATACATGCCATTGTGCAAGGGTAGAGTTCAGAAGACTTTTGGAAGTTGGTTCCTTCATTCTACCATGTGGACTTCTGGGGATTGAATTTAGGTTGCCAGGCTCATAAGCAGGTGCATTACCCATTGAACAAGCTATCTGACTGGTTCCTAAAGGGTTTGTGTGGAGTGAAGGGGCTTCATTTGCTTGTTTTTAGCATCTCCAAATTGCAAGGTCTTTCTTAATACATGAAGCCAAGATTGATTACAACTTGCTCACAGATGTGTTGCAGGCTCTGGATAAGATGATAGAAGATCCTGGGATTTGTAATGGATGTTGGCTGTTGCTGGTAACAATATACTCCAGGATAATTCTCACGCATGGGCATCTAGAAATCATGCCTTTTGTAGGTTATGGAACTTTATGAGTAATTTCCTGAAATAACTGTAGTCTGTGTAACAAAGGACAACTGTTTCATCTATTCTTTGATAGCTGGGAAGTATAAACTACTTGGAGCTTTGGATTAAATACCATGTTTTTCTTCTTACAAGCTTGTATCATCTCCTGTAAACTTCATTTTTTTCATGTATGTGTGTGTGTGTGTGTGTCTGTGTGTGTGTGTGTGTGTGTGTGTCTGTGTGTGTGTATGTGTGTGTGTGTGTACATGGGTTCACTAGAGTGTGTGTGCCTCTGGGGGCCCAAGGGTGATATTGGAAATCATCTCCATCACTCTTCCATGGTGAGCCTGGGTCTCTAATTAACTCCAGAGCATGCCATTAGGGCTATTCTGGCTAGTTAGTTTGCTCTAGCGGTTTCCAGGGTCTACTTGGTTAATTGATGTGGAAAACTCAGCCCATAGTGGGTGGTGCTTTCCAGTGGTGGACCAGATAATAGGAAGTGCAAGGAGGAGGGACTTGCTCTTATCCTGGGTCAACTTGCTGTTGAGCAACTCTTTGAGCATCGTTGCCTTCTTTGCTGCTGCTGCTACCACCTCGATCCTTAGCTGACTCAAAGCTTGGCCCTTTCTGCCTTGCAGCTATTCCTGCTGCCTTTGGAACCTGGTCTTAGGCCTTGTTGCTGTTTGCTATTCATGGCCACATCGGAATCCAGCTGTTCTTGGCAGATGTTGTAGCTCAGAGTCTTCAACCCTCCAGGGAGGTAAAGGCTTGACACCTTCTCAGGATCTTTAGGCTCTTTGGGACATTATGGTCAAGGACAAAGCAGCTATGAGTGGCTACTTTAAAGGACTCTGCTTTTATTGTGAGTTGATTTAATAAAGTTGTATATATGTGTATATATATATGTATATATATACATATACACACACATTCTATCAATTCTATTCCCCCAGAGAACCCTGACTAATACAATGTACATACTTGTAAGACGTCAAACATAAATTGTATATTCTTTCCAGCAGTTATATCTGATAGTCACACAAATAAAAATATTAATATGACAAAATTTCATCTTTTCCCATTTTCATGCATATATATATATATGCATGTATGTGTGTGTGAGGAGAATGCAAGTATGCATCCATGTTCACATGTGTGTGTGGAGGGGCAAGGACGATATAAGGAATCATCCTTGATCATTCTCTATCTTATTCTCTTGAGATTGGACAGAGCTCACTGATCGGGCTAGTCTGGCAAGCCAGCTTGCTAGAGGGAAACACCAGGCTCCAATCCAAGACTGGAATTAGAGGTGAGTGGCCACACTCATCCCAAATTTTATATGGATGGGTTCTGTGGATGCAAACTTCAGTCCTTTAGCTTGCCTGAAAAGCACTTTAAGTGCTGAGTCATCTTTCCAGCTAATATGTCAAAAGTTTTATATCTTAAATATCAAAAATATAAATCAATCTGAACTCCTGTGCTTAATGGGCATGTTGTATTCCTAAAGGCGATAACCTTCATGGCAAGCGTTGTGAGTGCAACGCAGAATAATAATTTTTTATGTAAAGGGAATTACTTTTATATCAGATGGAAAATTAGCCTTGGTATTGCTCCCTGACAGCCACCAAGCATTGTTACCTGCTTTGGCCCGTGATGAGATGTACAGAGGACCCAGAGGATGGATGGCTCCATTTTCACAAGGCACAGAAAAATATTCTAATGCATGCTCCGCTGTGAAAGCCTGAAACTTACCAGGACAGACAGAGGGCAACTTGTTCACAGGTTGCCCTTAAAATAAGTCCTGAGTTTTAAGGCTAAGCCAAGTTGGCATGCAAAAGAGGTTGCTGTTGATCTTTTATCCTAATTTTGGATTAATTGTGATCTACAGCGCTGCGTAAACATGCTAGTCTAGTGCTTCAGCTTCTCCACAGCTAAACATTAATCCTTCTTAATGCTCTAAGTCAACGTTCAGTCCTTAGCAGAATTTACCTTAATCTCTGAGTAGTAAGTTAACCGATTTACAAAACATAATCCATGAGCCCAGAATCCTAAGGACTATGACTGCAATTCTTTACCTTTACCTAATCAACTGGACCTGACTTCTTTACTGCAAAGCGAAATGGTGAGGAAGACCATTTGTGGGAATACTGTTATTGTGCTATATTTTAATGTAGTAGGCTTATGACTTAACCTATATATTTGCTAGAGATTGTGCCTTTGTGCATGTGCCTGTTATATAGTTACATTTGTAATTTTATAAGTATGGCTAATAGGACCAAATTACTTTTCAGCTCTGTATTCTTTTTTTTTTCTCCTTGGGTTTTTACAACTAATGTAGTCAGTCATCTGAATTAGTGACAGATCTTTCTCCATGCTTAGGTACCATTTGACTATATTTCCTAATTATTTAAACATGTGCATTATGATTATGGAAAACTGCTCTATGTCTCCAGTCTGCTTTTAGTCTTTCAAATTGGAGTATGAATTTCAGTATTAGTGATGACAACCTCAGATGGTTTTATAATGTAATTTGCTTTGGAAAATCACTCAGAGAGCTTGGTTTTTAAATTTGAAACTCCCTCGACTGTTGAGGTCGCCAAAGGTTATATTCTCCTTTACTTCAAGCTGGCTGGGAAGCACTTTCATATTGGTGGTCTTCTCCATCTCCTTTCATTCAGAGTTCTCTGGCTTCTTGCAAGCCTTATTTCCCCATTAAGATTTCTTTCAAAAGACTGGGGAGATAGCTCAGTAGTTAAAACCTTTGCCTGGAAAGCAATAGGACCTTAGTTCTAATCCCTAGATATGTTATTTATCTTAAGTTCCCACCCTGGAAGGGGAGCCTGGCAAACCCCAGAGCAAAGCAATAAGGTGTAAAGAGCAATCCAGAAAAATTCCCAATTTCACCCTTGGACCTCCATAG
The DNA here is from genome assembly GCA_023101885.1 of Typhlomys cinereus. Classification (NCBI taxonomy): domain Eukaryota; kingdom Metazoa; phylum Chordata; class Mammalia; order Rodentia; family Platacanthomyidae; genus Typhlomys; species Typhlomys cinereus. The sequence goes on from JALPQD010000127.1 coordinate 5,251,158, forward strand.
GCACATGCACTCTTGTAAACATGCCTGTACATGCATGTTAATTCTGTCTCCCTGTCTCTGTGTCTGTCTCTCTCTGTCTCTCTGTCTCTCTCTCTCTCTCACATACACACACACACACAATGATTTTTCTCAAATCACTAAAACTAGACTTGTCTAGCTTTCACAAAGTGAAAGTTGACATCTTGTATATAGTTTGTAAGTAAAGTTCTTTGCTACTCCAAGGGTGATTTTCTTCAGAGCATTACAACTGTTCCTAGTGCTGGCTCTGTGTTTACAGAGACATTTAGAGTTGGTTGTTTCTTAGCATAGTCATTGTAGCTTTGGGGCCACTATCTACTTGTTCATGTATATGCATGCCCTGTCTGCAAATAGATCAAGCAGACAGGAAACATAGCCCTATGACTTTTGTTGGAGCACTCGAATTATTTTTCTTTCCTGCATTCAGGAATTATTGTTCTTCTCTAATGTACATTGCTGAGCATGACCACACATAAAGTGGGCATGAGTGGTTCTCGTGGGTGATGTGTATCTTAGGTATGTACACTCCCCTGGTCACTTCTTTCTGTACCTCCTGAAGATAGGCCATGCTGAAGAATAGCAGCTGTGCTCCGTTTACTGGGTGTTCATGGTAGGACCTTGCCTCTGTGCAAGGTTAGTATCCTTAAGCGGAATGTACTAATGGACATCATTTTGCCATGGAGAATGCTTAGAAATAGGAAAATGCTAGAGAAAGACAAACTCCTGGGAATATAAAGATGGAATTTGCACATTAGGACATTAGTTGAATCTTGCCCTCTGAAGAGGTTCTTGGTCACATGAGGGCTGTCTCAGGAAAGTTGTGCTCAGAGGAGTACTGGGATATGCCTACCAGAGCCCTGGTTGAATGTCGTAAAGGTCTTAGTGCTTTTCCTTGGATTATAGAAACAGGTTCTTTTTTTTTTTTAAATTTTTTATTATTATTATTTATTCAACTGTGTGCATGTGCGTGTGTGTGCGTGTGTCTGTGTATGTGTAGAACCACGGACGAATTCGCGAACCACCATGGACTCCTCCATCTCCTTCTGCCCCGGGATTCACAGGCTCTGCCCTACCAAGACCAGAAGCACAGGCCGCCCTGCTTCTGCCTGGCGTCTATACGTGGGATCTGGGATCCGAACTCGGGACCTTCCGCCTGCAAGGCGGAGGCTTAACCCCTGAGCCACCTCTCCAGCCCCTAGAAACAGGTTCTTAAAATGAATCATTTAAATAAATATCCCTATCTGGGCTGGAGATGGGTCAGTGGGTAGATAGCAACTGGAATTATATCTCCAGAAGCTCATAGAAGAGAAGCGATGTCACTTTTTAGGGTTATTCTCTGACTTCCATTGATGTGCCATGCATGTTCTCTCTCTCTCTCTCTTCTCTCTCTCTCTCTTTCATATAAGAAAATAAATAAAATATTTTTAAAATTCCCATACCTGGCCCATTAGGATTCTCTTTGGGTAGCTCCAGCTGTGGTCAGTTGTAACACACTGTCCAGCCTGGGTGACGGTTGTGTGGATGATGTCATGGGAGTTAAAGGAGTCTGGCTTCTCCTGCTGAGCCAGCATGAGTACTCAGCATCCTGTCAAGGATGGCTACAGTTCAAAAGGTTCAGGGTGCTGTGGGTGGTGGTAGACCCGATGAAATACCAAGGCTGAACCACATAAAATGTGACTGTGAGTGGACAGACTTAGAAGTGCATACTCAGGCCTTAAACCACCCACAGAGCACAAACTTCGTTTTTCAGCCCCAGTTTAGGCACTTGGAGATAATCCAGCCAGCAGCATAGCAGAGTCTATGGGGTCTGGGGTCTTCATGCTAGTGAACAAGAGTGAGCCTGAGAGTTAACAGCAGGTGTAATGAGCCAGTTATAGCATTTGTTAGGATGGAGGGTTGGAATATCAAAAGAACAGGCAGGATGAAACAAGAAGGTAGGTGAAGTGCCAGGCATGAATGGGGTAATCTCGAAGGAAGCCAGGATGTAACACTTGTGATTGAAAGAATGTTCCAGATAGAAGTAACAGCAACGTGGATCACAAATCTGTTAAGGAGGAAGAGTGCCCAAGGTTACCCAGGACAGATGGTGCCGCTGAACATGCGAAGAGGGACAGAGGGACAGGATGAGAGCAAAGAGCTTGGAGCAGGCAAGGAAACTGTTTCTCACACCTTTGTTCTGGGCAAGGATTTTGACTTCTGGTAGAGATGAGGAAAATTCTGGGAAAATGCCATACCTGATGGAGGTTTCTGAACAGAACTGTGAATTCTTTGTTGGAATTAACTGTGAAGTGGCAACATTCAAAGCAAGAAGCCTGAAGACTAGCGCATGTTCCAGACAGGAGCAAATGCTGTCCCGAGGATGCTGGAAATGCTGTCTAGTCAACACCCAACACTGTCACAGCCAGACCTCTAGAGGTTGCTTAGGCTGCTGTTTTCAGAGGAATGAACTTAGTTTTGAGGTGCAGTATATGCTATAGATAGCTTTCCCAAATAGTTGTTTACAACTCTTTTCCACCCTCCTGATTGGCATACTATGATCTACAGTGTTGATTTATTTCAAATTCTACTTCCTGTGCTGTAAAAGTTTGTAGTTCCTGTGATACTTGATATTGGTGGCTTAGTAGTACCAGGAAAAACTGGCCATTTGGTAACATCTTGGCATTGTGAATGGTCTAATGGCATCATTAGAGTTCTAGTTGTGGAAAGAATGAGAGAAATGCAGGTGTCACCACAATAAAGGTGTAGAATTTAAAGATGAGGAAAATGAATCCAAAATAATGCAGCATGTATCTCCTGCTTTGGCTTCATATCATATGCACAATCAAAATCTTCAAAGCAGAATTTCAGTTTTTTTTAAAGATGGGATTTCTACTTTGCTTGTAAACACAGAAAAAATTAATAAAAAAATAAAGTCATAATAGATATTAAAAAATGGGGATTGTCCTACCTCCACCTTCCAAGTGTTGAGATTACAGATTTGCATCACCTCGCTAAGGTGATTTAGATGGATAAGAGAAAGATGAGTGAGGGAAAATAGGTGTCTGGCAAGGAGAGTGGTAGAATCCTACAGGATGCTGTAGATGCCTCATGCATCATGCTGCTAGTTATGGATGTTATAAAACTGTTCCCCTTTGAACAGCCAGTTCCCCTAGTGGTTTTAAAATACTTTACAGATCATTAACTGCACATGAAAGATGCTGGTGGTCACAGAGGCATCTATCAAACTCTTTCAATTATAGATAGATTAGAAATGAACATGAAGACTGTTTGCAAAGGAAATGGCAATGTGTAATGGGTGCATCTATGTGCCTATTTATTTATTCTCCCTTAAGGTCAAGGAGGGAATAAAAAAGGGCTGAGACACATAGGGAAATAGCAAAGTTCTAGTGTCCCTTCCCTTTTTATGTTTTTACAGTTCTATAAACTCTTGTGTATTGATAAGAAAGTGAAACAGTTAAAAAGCAAGCTTTGAAACTTCACACCTAGTCTTAGATTTCAGTTCTGCCACCTGTTCTTTGCGGAATCACAGAAAATTAGTTTACCACTTTGTAAAATGGGTGTATCAAAATGACTTACCTAAATAGGTTGCTATGATGACAGGATGCCTTAAGCCTTTCATATGTCACAAAAATTCCTCAAAGTGCCAACACCATAGCTGTATCTATTACAAATATAATGAATTGCATTTTTATCTTAGGCAGGTAAACCAAAGTGCAAAATAAGCCTAGATACATTATTAGGCTCCTTAGAATGAACTCACAATCATAAAACATTATTGTCTCTTAATGCTATTTGGAGGCACAAAAATGAAGGTCAGAAATGTGAATGCTGGATTGAAACAGGAATTATACTGATTAACTATGAAACTGCCTATATACTATTGCATCTTAATATTTTTACCTAAAAGCCAAGAAGGAATAGAAATAGTGATAATTAAAATTTACTATATATGTACTTATGTAGTCACACACCTACTTTACCAAGTAATGTGTACTGCATAGCTAAGACCTTGACAGAAACGATTGTTTAGAAAATATAAAGACACAGCATAAGGACCGGTTTAACCTGTAGGACCACAGAATATTAAAATCAACAGTACGGGAGCTGGTGAGTGCAGTTCAGATCCACATTTTTTAGGATGTCAGAGCTAATGTCCCAGAGTGTTGTAAACTCACTCCTAATGTTGGGAAGGGACAGTTTCCACCTGTGGTTTTTCTTTCCCCTGGGGCACCTCCTAGTGGGTATCTATCACCTTTGGTCTTTGTCTGCCTGTCCCCCTTGAGGGGGAGAGGCTGTGTTGGGTTGCTGGGGCTGTGGTGACAAATTACCATTGCCTTGGTGGTTTACAGCAGAAATTCATTCTTTTATGGTTATGGAGGCTGCAAGTCCAATGTCAAGTTGTTGTCATGGCCTTTCTGCCTTTGGTGGCTCTGGACCGTGTGCGGCTCTGAGTACGTATCTGTGACTCTGACTGCAGCTTCATGTTTCTTTCTCTTTTTCTGTCTTCCTTTAACTTTTCTTACAAGCTTGCTTGTCATTGGAATGATTCTCACTCGCCTTTCACTTCCATAACCATCTGGAGACCATCATCTTAGTCATTTTTTGCAAAGACAATTTTTTTCTAAATAATATTGCATGCACAGGTTCTGTGGTTTAACACATGGGTTTTCATTCCACATGGTACAGGTTGTTTAATCCTTCCTAAGTGATTGTAGCCAATATGCTTGCCAATATGCTTCACCGCATAATGCTGGTAGCCTACCTCACTTCCTAATAGTTTTTCTCCTTATTTTCTGGTCTCCACCAAGAGTTTCTTTTCCTTTATCTGCCTTGTCTTCCTTTGCTCAGCCTTCTAGTTGGTGTTATATGTTTTAGCATTTTTGATTGGTTATGACAGCACCTCCCCATTTTCAGCATTAATTGGCTTTTCATTTGCATTTCTGAAGGAATCAGCCCAACATGTAAGAACACTAACCTTGGATTCATCTGGGCAGGTATGTTACTATGACTGGAAGCCCTCATAGCACAGTAGTCAGATGCTGTTAGACTCCAGGTGAGTGACCTGAAATGGTTTTGCTCATGACTCAGATGTTGGCACAGGATACATTCAGGGCCTTCAGTCTCTTGTATGCTCTTTTATTCTCAGAGAGGCTAATCTGGTCTTGTTAGTATGAATACATTGTTCTGAAATACATTGCAAGGTGAAATGTAGATTCAGAACCCATACAATATTAGTTTCAAGATACAATGTTACAAAGTTAATACAGATTCACTGATTAGGAAATTGGGAAGCCTTTTGGATCCTGCATGCTTGCAAAAAACATGCATGGTGCTCTCCTCAATGCTTGGATTTCTGGGCCAGCCCTTGCTTGCTATCAGAAGTCATGTGGTCAGTAGGTATGCAGACTGTCTGTTTCAGATGTTTTTATGGAGTAAAAGTGGCATCATGTCTTCCTACTACCTAGAACCTTAACCTTTTTTTTTCATTTGTTCAGAACTCATGAAAAATATGGAGATTAAACAGACTTTACACCAATTCAGTGATTATGTAACAGACAAATGACTAAGCATTTTCTACAGATAAGATCTCTTGACTAGAAGCAGTCCAGCTCTGTCTTTTTTTTATTTTTTGGTATGGTAATGTGACATCATTAAACATACACAAGCACCTAACACTCTGATCCAAACCTCATATTCTGTGAAATTCAGACCTTACTCTGGGAAACGATAAAGAAAAGTTTCAAGGAAATCATATCCTAAGCAAAAAAAGCTTCTCCATGTGTGGAATATTTAAGCAATATAGTAAAAGTACATTTACTTAAAGGTGATTGTGCTACATGCATACTGTAAACACATACTGTATGTGCAAATAAGAAATGTATGCTGGAACTTGGTTACTCTTGGTAGACAACATGAAGTATGATGGAATGCTTCACAAGGCCAGCAACCTCTGAACGGTGCCAGCATTTCATGCTGCTCAGATAGGCTATTAGCCACAGACACTTGTATTATTTATGACTGTCATTATGTATTGTTTTTTCACTTGTGGCACTCTCTCAGAAACCATATTATTAGTTCAGATGACAAAAAGATACCATTTCAGATTTTGGTATAATGCATCTTAATGGTATTTTTATTATACATTGAGCCACAGAGCATTTCAGACCATGTCTTACAATTTCTATGCTTGTTGAAGCTGCAATTAATACTCTTACATATTCCCTTAACTGCAGGCATATCATGACATTATTCACTAAAGGATGAATATTTCTGCTATGGCTTTAGCTTTTGAATGACGTATACCTTTAAGAATGAAAAAAAAAAAAAGAAAACCCCATTTTGAAAAAAATCACATACCAAAGATCCAAAGATAGTGATGGATTACATAACATGCAACTGTACATCTTTGTTTTTCTATGTATCTCATTTGGACAGTAGGCCTCACAAGACTGGCAGATCGAAAACAAATCCACAGGACCTGAGTGAGCATGAAAGAACCAGTAATTATCCCCGAAGAGCAATTCTGCTTCTCCTTTGTTATCAAGTTGTCATAATGGCTTCTTCACTCAAAAAATTAAAAAAATCATCCTTTTCAGTATGAGAATGCTATATATTTACAAGCATGCAGATACACTTGTTTGACAGTAGGTGGATATTCAAATTTGTTTGTTCTGAGCTGCTTATGGTTAGAAAATATTGTTTTGAGACCAAGGTTCACACTTTCAAATTCCATGTGAGTAAGACAGTTTTCATGGAGAAGGTCTTCTTCTAAAGCTATCAGCTGCCTCTCGGAACCTAGACAATCACCACTACTTGTATTGTTTCAGGTTCAATGGAGGGTCTTATGCTTCTATGCAAACCTGTCATGAAGTCTGAACCAAACATTCAGTGGAAAAGCTAGCATTCTTAAGTCTCTTTCACTGTCTTGGCACATGCAGAGACTGCATTTCAGATGACTTCTTTTGGTGAGAAGCTCAAAATAAGATCTACTTTGTATCTATAGTCACTAAGGTCTTGATTTGGGAGGTTTATTCAGATAAGAAAGTCCTCAAATCAAAGCATCATAATGAAAAGGGTCAAAGAGAGTCTCAAGGACCAGCGCCTTGAGTACCGTCATCCACATTCATCCTGAAGAATCTGTTTTCTCTTCTTACACTTCTTATTTCACCTCTTCTATCTTCTAGAGAAAATTGTGTTTGATGTTCAACATACAACTAGAAGCTTTTATAAAAATTCATATAAACTCAAAGTTTCAAAACCAACAGAAATTTTCCTTTGGTATAAATGAAGTATGTGACAAGGAGCTTGGTGCACTGCTTAGGAGCTTAGGGATACACACAGTAAACAATATAAGCTTCCAAGCCAAGTCATGTGCAAATAAAAAAAAAAAAAAAGAAAAACTATGCCTGCATCTGAAGATAGCTTTTCTGAAACTATTTTCTAAGCAACTAATCAGATACAATAAATCAGTGAGTTATTTAAGCATATTTACTTAGTGGACATTACACACCAGATTCACCAGGGAAAATAATGTGAAAACTTTCGAAACCCAAGACAGAGGTGCTTGGGGGTAGCTTAGTGGATAAAGTGCTTGCTATGTGAGCTTGGGGGCCTGCATTGCCATCCCCAGAACCCACATGATGCTGACCTGGAGAATGGTCCATTATTCTAGCACTCCTCCAGAGAGATGGAAGATGAAGAGTAGAATACCCAGAAGCTTATGGGCCAGCTAACCTGGCATACACAGCAGTAAAATAAGAGACTGTCTCAAGCAAAGTGGGAAGTGAGGATCATTACCCAAGGGTGTCCTCTGATTTCCAGAAGCACAGTGACATGTGCATTCCACACTTACACACAAACACCCCACATAGCACACACACACATCACATATACACTCAAACATGCACACTACATACACTGAAACACGTATATCACACATACCACAAACATACACTACACCTCCACACACATCACACTACACACGCATCATACACACAAACCACGCATACCCCCCACATACACATACACATACACCATTCCACCCACTACACATACATGATACTAGGATGATTGACAAATGCATACACATTGCTGAATTTAAGTTCTGTAAAAATCTTTTTCTCAGTTTAATGCAATCTGGACATTTTTCACCAGGAAAATTTTCTGAGGAATACAAATTTCTGTACTTGACTCTCTTTTCATTTCATTCAGTAAGTTTTGTTGGTTTCTTTCAGGTTGGATTCAAGTAGATTTTCTGTCCTGAATATCAAAATGAGACTGAGCAGTAATTTAAATGTCCAAGTTGGTCCAAGATAACCAGAGATACCCAGAATGTTTAGTAGTTTTAGTTAGTTTGTTGTGCATGCCACATACTTACAATTTAGAAGCACAGTGGAGAACTGCTCACACCAAAACCTGATTGTTATAACATAAATGAATCAGAACTTTGAACTAATGCAAAGAGGCTAAATTTGTTTTTTACGGTACCGTTTTATTATATAGTTTTATTTTGTTTTTCTAGCTTTACAAGCATATTGAGTACTTATCCCTGCTTCCCTCCATCCCCTCTCCCACCCATCCTTCTTCCCTCCCTTTCCTTAATCCACTCTTTCCTACCCTACTGCCAGTCTGCTTCTACAGACCCCGGTTCACTCTGGTTTGTCTACTCTTTTTTTCTACTTTTACAAGCATATCGAGTACTTATCCCTGTTTCCCTCCACCGTCTCTCCATCAATCCCACTCTCCTGTCTGTCTGCTTCTATGGATCCCAAGGTTGCTAAAAGTGAAAAGTAGCTTGAAAGCTGATTTTTTTCTGCTCTAGCATTATGTATTAGTTACTATCTCATCTCTGTGACAAATACCCAAATAACGTAAGCTAAAAGAAAAAGAAAGGAGTTTTTATTTGGTCTCATGATTCTGGTCACAAGCATTTATGGCAAGAACGTACAGAGCCAGGAGATTGAGCCCATATCATATCCACAGCCAAGAGCAGGAAGCAACAGACAGACATCTGCCTTCTTTTCTCAGTTCCTTTTCTCCATTTATTGAGAACTGACATCAACCCCTGGGAATGGTGCTGTCCACCTAGGGAAGGTCTCCCACCTGAGTCAAAGCAATAAAAATAATCTACAAGCATGGCCAGCAGCCAGTCTTTCAAGGGACAAGTTGACAGTTCACCAGCTATCACACGCCCTAAGAACTCTAAGCTTGAGAAGCCTTTCACTAAGAAGTGGATTGCTTTCTCTCTCTTGTTGACTGTATCCATGGGGATGTCTGCTGTCTTTGCACAGACCTTCCTGCACCAGGGAAATTGAAATAAATGTAATACCACTGTCAGTTAGTGGGTGACCATAATATTTCTTGAATTTTAGAATTTGGAAACCTGAAGCACATTAAACTCAAGTAAATTACTCTCGGGTCACAATGGTGAGAATAACAAATCAGCATAAGAACTCTTTCAGGGGGTTTTAGCTATGTGCTTGAGAATACTGATCTCTACACTATTCACATATAATTAATTCCTTTCTGTAGCATTACTCAAGTTCTACATTTTCTGTGTTATCATGGATTTTTTTAATTGTGAATCCAGAATTTTATTTGTTGTAAACAGAATATGTATGCAAGCATGTTTATACTTTAGAAAGATCACCACACACACACACACACACACACACACACACACACACACACATACAGCACTTACCACATACAAAAGCTAGTTTCAGAAAAGGGGCTCAGAGCACTGCCGATGAGAGCACACAGGCTATTTTTGGGGGATTCTTTCTTTCAGGAGCAAGATGCCTTTGTCGTGTGCACGGTCCCTGTTAGATCACGAAGGAAGCAGATTGGCAAATATGCAAAGTCCCACATGTTCTATATGAGTCTGTTGAGTATCATATGGATGACGAATACAGTGTTTTATTTTTTTTTCCTTCAGCAAAGGTTAGAGAATTGAAATCTTAAGTATGACACATCGTTGGATTTTTCAGATAAACACTAAGTAGATAGCAGCATGCGGGGGAAGGTGGCAGAGTGATAAAGAGATATGTCTGGGTGGTTAGCCTCTGTCAAGAGCTAAGCTCATCTTAGGAGAGCACAGCTTCAATCACATGATCTGTGGCTAATAGTCATTCTTGTGGTATGTTGTTACAAAAACAGCTTTATGTCCTCATACAAGGAAATTAGTTTAAACACAGGAAAATGGTTTGTAAAGGGCTGTGTGGTCATTTAGGTTTAAATGTGGGAAGTTTCTCTTAAATATAGCAGACATTCCTTAATACTTCTGAATACTGCATTAATTGAACAGCGTAGGCTGTTCAGACAAGTGTAGAGCATATAGAAAACACATACGCAGGCTTGTGCAATGCATTCGTTCAAAAGTCGATAACCAGAAGCAACCAAATAAGTTAATTCAAACATCAAATGATAGAAATTAGACCACTTAACTTGTCATTCACTAGTAGTTAACTTCAAATTTCAGGAAGCAAAACAAGTCGCCTTCTTTTTTTTTTTTTGTTCAAATTGCTGATCTCAAACTTTACTGGCATAAGCAAAAGCCACATTATTTACATCCAAAAGTTCACCAATTGACCCTTCATTTATCTGGAGTGTTGTAGTCAATAAACAGAACAGAAATGTACAAGAAACGCTTGTGTCCTGCCAGTGAACACAGTGTACTAGCTGCAGGAGCTTCGCAGTCACATGTCCAGATCTGGTTCTTGTACTCCCTGACATCCTTCCTTGGATGTCTCAGAGACACCTCAAAATCAGCCTGGGCAAGAATGAACTTGTGATCTTCTCTCAGACCGGGTCATCCTTCAGTATTTCCTATCTCAGTCCTTGGCACTAACATCCACCCCGTGTGCGCCACAGAAATCCAAAAGTCATTCTCAGCTCCCCTCTTCAATGAATCATGTGACCCTGCAGTTCTATCCCTGTAACATCTCAAAATCTTCCCACTGTCCTCCCCCGTGGCCCTATAACATGGTCTCAGTAGCTTTGGTCTCTGGTGTGGAGCTCTGCCTGCAGAGTTGGCTCTCAGTCACCACTCTAACCTCTATGGGTGTGCCAGGGATCTGGTCAATTGTGGGTCTAATAAGATCACCTCGGTGCCTCCAACAAGTGCTTCCAGCTCTGTAACATGTCTTCAGCTAAATGGGACCGGCTTGAGGAAGAGTCATAGTGACAAATACTTGACAGTCTCCTGTCTCTGTGGTAATGAAATGAAACTGTCTTTCCTCTCGAAAGTCATAGACCTGCCACAGGGCCTTGGCTTCTCTCTGCCTCAGGGAAATCGTTCTCGACATCACTAAGCCACACCCCTCCCCACTTAGAGGCATTCATCACCCCCCCCCCCGCCTACCCCCAGTGGCACTAAACTTGGTATCAATCATACTTACTTTACTATTACTAATTAGAAAAAAACAGTTTCTCTCTCCACTTCCTCCCATCCATCCTAGACCATAGATTTGACAAGACCAGATATAAAGTCTGTATTTTCTCTTTGGTATGTTTCTAACACTGAATACGGGTCTGGATTGATGAGTTCATCTATATTCACTGAAAGAATGACTAAATCCTTCTTTGTGAACATGAGTTTGTGCCATGGTGTCCTCGTCAGTAAAATCACTGCAGTGCTTTACAAGATTTATCCTCCCAACGGCACCTAAAGTATGCCTACCCTTAATTATTTCAATTCATGTGGGAGACACATTCAGTGCTGACTCTTTATTCCATTCCCTGACAATGGGGGCGGGGGTGGGGGAGTGGGCAGTTGAACAGAGGAAAGAAAGGAGAAGGAAGGTTAGGAGGACAGAGGAATAAATGCAACAGTCTCAGAGGAAAGCAAAGAAACAAGGACAGTCAGAAAAAGGCAAAAGAAGGGATCAAAGTTGATGTCTTTTCTAAGTCTCCTGATGAGGAGTAATTGACAGAGCAAACAAAAGTTGACATGGCAAACTACAGTGTGCTCCTCTTCCAAAACACACATGCACACACACTCATGCACACATGCTTGTACAGACATGCGCACACGTGCATAAGCACCCACACACATGCACACACTGCCACTCACACCCGTGTGTACACAAAAACATGCAGAAGGTCCAACAAGTGTCTTGCCTGTGTATATACTTGATAGAATGAGTGAGGGATTGGAAGATGTGTGATTTGAATTTGGGAATTGCTACTGTTGCCTCTCTGAATCTGGGATTTGTTACTGCTGCTGTTGGTTTGTGTGCTGTTTGCAGACATGTTCTCACTGGAGTCAGTCTGGCCTCCCACTCTCGGTCCTGTTTTAGTTCCTTGAGGGCTGGGATTATAGATGGACTTCCCTGGGAGCTCACGAGTCCTGACTCTCCACCTTATTTCATCATTGTTGATTTATTTTTTCATCAAATTAAAAATTTGCACACCCTTCGTATGAGAGGGTAATAAGCTAAACTTGATCATGCTGTAATTAGCTATCATTGAACTGTGACTTAAAATTTTTCTATCTATAAAGGAATTCAAGGAGAGAGAAAAAAAAACTCAGCCGTCTGGCTTGCATTTCCTTGACCTCTAATGGATTTTCTTAAGAAAACAGTCTTTCATGTGAACAACCCTTGCATTTTTCATATTGTCTTTTAATAAAATAATTGGATAGATAACACACTTTCCCTAAAGGACATGTAGTAGATTCCTCCAGTTCTAATAATGGGAGCCTTGGCTGAGAGTCAGTCAAATAACAAATGCTCCAAACTTTGGAGCATTTTTTTGGGGGGGGGGGATCAAGTGGAGGGGGCACAGCAGCTTTTCCTAAAGTAGCCGACTAGGAAATACACTTTCATTCTCTGTTTAGTGCTCCAGCGTTCCCTTGACTTTAATAGGCTGAAATAATTTCAGCTTGTAAATCTTCCACTGGAGGATAGAGTTCAAGTAGATAAAATCAAACAGATGTTGGTGGGAGGATTTCTTCGTGACCCATAAAAGTGCTATCATCAAAGCTGAGAATCATTTGTTTTGAATTATTACACTGTTATCAAAAGGACTGTAGCAGTCTGTTTGTTGAGGAATTGGATCTGTTTATCTGAAAACAGAACAAAGATGCCAGGCTAAGGATCCTGGGAAAGATGTGGTTCAGATGATGCTGACACGGAGGGGTAGCCAGACATGATGATTGGCATTTGTCAGCAAACCTGGGAGGCAGGGCAGGCCATTGCCCAGTAAGAGGCAGAAACTTGGCCAAGGCAGGGTGGGGTCAGGTCAGGGAAATCTCCAAGGAGAACTAGCATGCTGGCTTCTAAGTGAAGCATTAGCTGCTACAGAGAGAACAGTCGTTCACTTTCCACAGTCTGAGCAGGATGTGTCCCACTCTGTATATGTGTGTGCCCACATCGATGAAGCACATCTCTTAAATGCCATGTTCTGTTTTTTAAGTGGGTTTATAGAGAACGGGCTTGTCTCAGTGTTGGATGTGCATCTAAAGCAAAGCAGAAAACGAAAAACTGACTAGAACATAAAGAAATGACTAAAGTTAATCATATTTCCTGTTTCAGTCTTTTAAGTATTTAATATATTTAATATGAGAGAGGGATGGAGAGAGAGAGGAGGGGAGAGAGAGAGAGAGAGAGAGAGAGAGAGAGAGAGAGAGAGAGAGAGAGAGAGAGAGAGAGAGAGAGAGAGAATGCACATGTATGCCACAGCACACAAGTGGAGGTCAGGTGATACTTTTCAGAAATCAATTCTCTCCTTTGCCATGTAGACTTGAGGGAATTGAACTTAGGTTGTCAGGTTTGTGAGCAGATGTTTTACCTGCAGAGCCATCTCATTACCCCCAATGATGTTTGTGAGAGAAGAAAGGTGTGTGCCTTAGCACTTCTGTTGCAAGTGATGCATGGAAACTTCCTCTACTTAGTTATCAAAGTTCCTAAATGCAAAGGTTCACTGCTAGTTGAATCTAACCTCGAGAACATCTCCTAACTCACCAATGTTGACCTCCTTTGGATTTGAATACTCTGGATAGATAATTTGACCTTTCTTGATGTAACTAACACTTTCTTTTTAAATATTTTATTTATTTTTTTTGTGTGTATGTGGGCACTGTATGTTCCTGTGAAGGACCAAGGGACCAAGGTCACTTTGGGAATCATCCTTTATTGCTTCTACCTCCTTCTTGCTTTGCTTTAGGATTCCCCAGGCTCCATCCACCAGGGCCAGAAGTGCAGCCCACCGCTATTGTCACCTGGTGTTTTTACATGGGACCTCTGACCCGAACTCAGGACCTTCTGCTTGCAGGACAGAGTCTTAACCCCTGAGTCATCTCTCCAGCCCAAACTAACATTTTCTTCATCTCAGCACTGACAGTGTGTTCTGCTCTTTCTGGCTGTTTTTATTTTCATTTTATTCATGACAGATAATTTGTCTTCTCTCTCTCATGTGGCTATCTATGACTTTCTCTTCTTTCTTTCTTTCTTTCTTTCTTTCTTTCTTTCTTTCTTTCTTTCTTTCTTTCTTTCTTTCTCTTCTTTCTCTCTTCCTTCCTTCCTTCCTTCCTTCCTTCCTTCCTTCCTTCCTTCCTTCCTTCCTTCCTTCTTTCCTTCCTTCCTCCCTCTTTCCCTCCTTCCCACCCCTCCCCCTCCCCTTCTCTCCCTTCCCTCCCTCCCTCTCTCCTTCCTTCCCTCCCTCTCTCCTTCCCTTCCTCCGTCCTTCCTTTCCTTTTTTCTTTTTTTTGTTTCAAGAGACATTTCGAGAGCCTTCTAAAAAAAAACATTTATTTTCCAGAAAATCTAAAGATATTTTCACAGTTGCATGCAGCCGCTGAAGTTGTTTTTGAGATCTTCACTGCACCCCAGGGAAAAGAGCCCTGATAAATCCTCCATGACGAGGGAAAGCCCTCCTTCTACAAACAGCAGGATACTGGCCTAGTCTGGACTGTTTCACGTGGCACTTGAGGGTTTAAGAGGCTGGGTTCTAACCCTGTTCTCTGCCAGCTCAATAAACTCTAGGACCCAGACCCATGAGATTCAATTTCCTCCACCATAAATTATGTGAACTGAGTTTTACAAACTCTAAACTGTCTAAAATTCATTTCTTAGACTTACTAGGAAGACTAAATTGTAAGCTCTTTGTGGGAAAGATACCTAACTTCTTGGCTTTCTGTACATGTTCTGCCAGTTCCAACATAGTGCTGACTTCCAAACACACCTTTTCATCAAATATGAATTTGAAAATAAGGTAGTCATTATGCTGTGTGATTATTTACACTCTAAATTTCTTTGTGCTGAACATATAAAAGGGAATTTCAAGTGACATATCAGACATTTGCTCACTTTTCTTACACTCACCCCTCTTCTCCAAGAAGGACATCTCATTCTGTCTTGAGGAAAGGCATACTAGATGTTGTGTGATCAGACATACACTGATCCTACTAAGGATCATTCTATATTTTCATTTCCACAAATCTTTTCTTAATCTTAATCTATTTTTTTTGTTCATTTGTTCCTGAAGGACTAAGAAAAACAAACAGTATAAACAGTAAAGTGTTCATAAGCTGCAAGTTTCTCAAAGAGGCTGCCTGATACATTTGGCATCCTCTAAAAAATATTCAAACAAACACTAGATGGTGGTTAGAGTGGTGATGAGGGCATGGCGGCACTGGAGACTTCTAGAGTCAGCTATTAAATCTCACAATGCTTATTAGTACCCATACCATTAGGGGACAACCAGAAGTTTCTCTTTCCCTTTTCTTCTCCCAGGTGACTCTCCTAAGGAAGAGAATCTCTTATGGGAATCAAAGACTCAGAGGTGAGCCTGGGGCCTGGGAGAGGACTCAATGTAAAGGAGCCTGCACACACACTTAGTCACCTGATTTCAATCCCAGGAACACACATAGAGAACTGACTTCTGAAAGTCGTCTTCTGACATCATGTGTGGAGCTGCTGGCTCTTTCAATAAATAAATAAATCAATGGGCAGATAAATAAATAAATTTTTACAAACATGATCTTAGTTCTAAAGGATTCCCATAGTAGAAATAAAGAGATTCAAATGACATTGCTTAAAATAGGTGTCTCTGATCTGCTCTTTATCACTGATTAAATTAGGACCCAAGTTTCTCTTTGTGCTCTTGCTGTAATGAGTAGTGTTTGGGATTTCATCTCCCCATCCCTTATGGCTAGTGTGTTGGGTGGGCATATGTCTTTCCAGCCCCCTTTTACCCATCACTGCAACCTGCAACACACACAGAAAGAAAGACAGACTTATAAACACAATTTTTGACGAGGTAGAGGTAGACTAAAGAACATGAAGGGACTGGGAAGGAGAAAAGGAGCCAGGGACCATGAGGGAGAGAGGGCAGCATACAAGTTGTACACATATGGAAACAGCACAATGAAAACTCATTGTACTCAACTAATGCATGCTGGCTGAATAACTGGAAACATGAGACAAAAGAAAAAAAGACCATATATTGAGGCGCTTAGGGCATTCTCCTGCCTGATAGGCTTCGTCTCTCTTGTTCTTACCTACTCATTTGGCTAAAGATTAAGATGTATTTCTAGGGGATGCAAAGCAAAGGATCCCATGTGAAATTGCACACCCAAAGGACAGATAAGCCATTTCTAGGCACATTTTGATGGGGTCACCTCACCAGCACTGACAGTAAGAGGGATTTGGAGGAAATATAACTGGTAAAATAAATAAATAAAAAAAAAGTACAAGGAACTGAGTTCAGATCCTCAGATCTCATATAAAAGTGCTTGGTAGAAATGGTGGTGGTCTACAATTCTGGACCTGGAAACCCCAGAGCAAAGCATTAAGGAGGTAGAGTAATCCAGAATGATTCTCAGTGTCATCCACTGCACACACACTCAGTGTCTCCACAAGTACACACACTCAAATGCCCTCTGGTACAAAGACATACACAAAGTGAGGAAGAAGAAGAAAAAAGAAGGGAGAGGGGAAAAGGGAAAAGCTTGTCTATTTATCTGTAGTGTTATCCCTACAAGTATTTCAGAAAATATAATGGCAGTTGATAGCCAGTCAATGACTTATGAATGATCATTCCAATTTCTTATCATTTTGAATTCTTTTAATATTTAATTGGAAACTTTAAGCTCTCTAGCTGTGCACAGGCCAAACTTTATCACATAGTGTCTTCTGATTCTTTGTCTTTCTCTAGAGTTTTCAGCATTCAAACTTGAACCATTTCAGACAAAATCTTTGCTTCCAGGATATTTTGGAGATTCTAGTAAATACAGCCACAAGTCTCACAAGATACAGTTAGGCAGAGGCTGTCACCAGTGAGTGGACCTTCTAGATATGAATCGTGCTTTGTGGTGTGCAAAAGCATTACTATTCCCTGATGCTTGCAGCCTAGCACTGCACACACTTGGCTTACTTTCCAAGGACATAGACATTTGAGCATGACAAAAAGATCATAAAATATTCCCAGGAAATGTCTGATAATAAATTTTTGTTGCGTTGGAGTAAATCGGATTTCTCACAGTCATTTAGACAGAAATGATCTACAAGGAGAGCCATTATCTTATCACAAAACTTTCTTTTATGAAGACAGCATGTCTCTGAACACCTATTTCTTTTCTAGGCAAAATAGGATTCCTTTAAATAATTGTATTTTTAACATTTTAACTTTCACAGTCTTTTAGTTTGCAAAATCTACAGAAAACTCTTTATGTGTCTTTACACTAATTATAGGCATGCAAATTCTACAGAATGTTGTTTTTCATTATGAAGTTTTTTACATCTTTACAGTACACTTGTATGATTTTGTTTTTTGCTGTCATTTGTCCTCGCTATCCAGGTCCCTCTTCTATTTTTATATCTTTCACAACATCTAGTTTCTCTGTAAGACAAACTATATTTATCTTTCCAACTCTGGGTTATTTCACTTAACATGGTATGTTGTATTTACATTTGTTTTCCTGCAGATGATATATCTTGTCATTTATACGACCATATATATATATATAGTCATAAACATGTATATATAGTCATATACATATTATATAAAACATCATCTTTTTCCATTCAATGATGTTGATGGACAGCTAGACTGATTCCATGTCTTGGCTTTTGTGAATAGTGCTTTGGTGCATATGAGTATGCACATGTTTCTGCATCCTTACCTTGATGCTCTGCACAGAGCTGTGGTCATCTGGCAAGCTCATATAGTAGCTACCATGAAATAAAAACACTGTGATAAATTACAAAAGGTATGTCGAGAAATAAAGAGGAATGCTGGTTTGTTGCCTTCATTGGCAATTTTCCCCCAGTTGTTGAACTTTCCCTAACATCTTGTGTATCTTAATTAAATATTTTGCCTTGGGTCACTGCTCCATAGTGTGGACAGGATAGAAGCTGTGAGACTATTGCAGTCAGATCTGAGATGTTACTGCCCATCTCCAAGTAGTAGATTGCTAAGAATGGACTTGTTTCTGAATGTATTTGGAAGTATCCTTTCCTCCCTCCCTCCCTCTTCCTTTTTGCCCCATTCTGTTTCTCATATATGACAGATCAGATAATTCTTAATTAAAAGAGATTTTAAAAAAGAAGTTTGGAATAAATTGGATAGAACAGGCATATACAATTTAAGTGTAAAAATGTGGCCCTGAACAGTTTTCCGCTAAATCATAATAGAAGATACACTGAGTATGGGGCCCTTTATACAGCAAAATCCCTGACTTTATGCTTTGTTGTGGTTGACAGTGGCATTTCTTTCTAATGGATGGTAATCTCATGTAAAATTTGTAGATAGATTGAACGCATATGTGAAAACTGTTCTAAGAACAATGCCGAGCTCTCATGAAGCAAATGCTATGTGTTCAATGAGAAAAATTAGCTTCATTGCAAAGTTGAACCAAAGCATTCCTGGCTATTAGAGTAGTTGATTGCTGGACTGGAAAAGTACCAAACTGCTACCATTTCTTTAAGTCCCTGCTGTGAATTTTAACACCATTAAATCTTTTAAAAAGCCAGAATGTGTTTCTTTTTTCTTGTTCCCTATAAGTCATGATCTGTCCCCAAACAGAACACTGGTTCCAAGGAAACCTCCCAAGGATTTTTTTCCCTTGGGTGGGAGTCAGGAGTCCATTACTGCTATGGAGATATGACTGCTGCTGAAGAAGAGAGAATGGGCTGAAGAGGTAGTGAAAGTAGAGACCTCCCCCAATTATAGTCATTGTGGACTCATGTTGGTTGGATCAAGAATTATAGTCATTGCAATGAGCAGAACATTTTTGTGTTACAGTGTATCCGGCATGTGACAATTCCTCTGTCCTTCCTTTCCTTCTTCCTTTTGTCCCTCCCTTCTTTCCTCCTTGCCTTCCTTCCCCCTATCCCTTCTTTTTTTCCTTGTTTCCTTCTTTTCTTCTCTCTCTCTCTTTCTCTCTGATTTTTTTCCCCTGAAACTTCTCCTGAGAAGAAAGCCAGGAAAAAAATGAACTGAAAATTAGATTAAGTGGCCTCGCACTGCCGGATGCTGAGTCCACATGAACTTCTGGATCAAAGGCCAGCACTGGAAAAGTGTTGCTATAGTTGCTCAGTGTAAGCACCACATCAGAATTTCCTTCCTTTTAGGCCTTTTGCTTTGGGCAAGGTGATGGTGCTAAGTGTCTCTGAAAAGTCAAAGATAAAGGATAAATGGTTTTAAGTCCTAGTGGCTCAGTCAAATTATTTTTAGTTGGTAGACAGAGTGCTAAGTGGGAGGCAGTGAGCTTGAAAATGAGCATCTTGACTGGAAATCAGTGTAGGCTATTTTCTCTGTGCCCGGAATCCTTCCAATGAAAAAAACACATTTTTAAGTGTAACTCTCCCTTTCATCAGAAAGACATAGAGAAAAGATGTTCCGGTCTCCAAAGTTGCCCATTATTTGGTGCATGTTCTTGGCATGGTACTCAGTTAATAGATTTTTGGAGTATTGAACTTTACATATAAAAGACATGTTTCATACAATTCATTCACTGAACATGAGCTTTCTTAAACAGAATTTCCTGGTTTTTGTTTCTCACAACTTTTTTTAAATTGAAGAATTTTAGAAAGCCAGCATTAGAAAAAGTGTTTTCCTCTTTTTTAAAAAAAAAATTTGTCAGACTGTTTGAGTACCCTTGTCATGTAAATGTTGGAACTATTTCACTGAGTGCTGTGTGTTCCACAGTAGCTTGTGAAACCAAAGCATCTACCGTCATTAAACATGAATTTCAAAAACAGAAGACAACAGACTTCCAGCTGAACTTTCCTTTGCTGAATGACAACTGATGTAAAGAAAATGTCCAGTCCCTAGGCTGAGGGCAGCACTAGTTAACCTGTCAAGGGAGTACTTACGACTATTTCTCCTTTTCTAGCAGGGGTGCTGAAAACTTATGATCTCTTTGGGAATTTCACTTTCCTTTATGAAGCCATTTGGGAAAGTCATTTGATGTACTTTCAATTATAAGTTATTTGAATGATGAAAGTTCTTTTCCAACACATTCAATGAAAGAGACTGAAAAATATGTCTAGCCATTCTAAACAACTTTATTGGAACTTTATTTGCCTAAAAGAGCCTATAAAACTGAGCTACTTAAGGTGTAACAGTAATGACATCAATAACCCAGCTGAGAGTCTGATTCATCTACTGAGTGCTTACTGTGGGCTAGTCACAGTTCTATACACTTTATATATATTATGATCTTTCTAAATCCTCTCTGTAGCATTACAAAGAAACTACTATTAACATCTCTGTTTTGAAGTGTAGGTTAAAAAATTGGTCAAAGACCACTTACAGGTTGCAGCATAAACATGAACATCAAATAGCACATACTTAAGAAAAATATAGACACGCCTTTATTCCAAGGGATTCACTTTCTCACTTCTTGAAGTTTGAAACATCTGAAAAGGGAGTGAGATAGTAAATTCTCTTTTTGTAACCAGTAATGACTCTTCAGCTCTCATATGACTTTGTGGTGCCTTTAGGAAGATCAGTCTGGACTCTTAACCACTATGCATCTTTCAAACACTAATGAATGTGAACGTAAATACTCATAAATGGGGGCACTTTGAAGTTTGATCTCACATTTGGATTTGATGTGTTTGTGTGGTTGTTTGCATGCATGTGTGTGTCATGTATGCAAAGATAGGTGTTTAATAGTCATGGCTCAGAACTAGTGAGATGAGAATAAAATCGTGTGCTATGTGTGCAAGAATGGGTGGAGAAATGTGGAAAGACAGAATTAGAGGAAAACAAAGACAACAGCAAAAGCATGTGTTTGCAGACAGATGCACAGTAATCATTATAAGAGTTAAAACAGGAATCATACCCAACAACAGAAAGCATGGGTTTTGATGCTGATTTTGACCATGGCTTGTTGTGGTACATGGATAAGTTGCTCTTTTCATGGCTGTAGTTTTGTACCTATCATATGAACAGCACTGTGGTTCTTTGACTTACTTGAAGAGTTGCTATAGTGACCAAATGATATGTATCATGGTGGCTTAAAAGCATCCTGGATTGTGCTTGCCTATGTATAGCTCTAAGACTTGAATACCCATTATGCTTATGTGCATATGTGTCTGCGCTTTGCATATATGTGAGTGTACTTGTGTTCAGGAGTATGTATAATAGTTCACTTGAATGTGTATACCTGTGGATTCCCACATGTGACTATCAGGAATCATCCTGGATTGTTCTACCTCCTTAATGCTTTGCTCTGGGGTTTCCTAGACTCTGTCTTCCAGGGGTGGAATTACAGGACACTGCCATATCTTCCTGGCATTTTTACGTGGGATCTGGGATTCAAACTCAGGTCCTTTTGCTTGTGAAGCAAATGCTTTAATTCCTGAGTCTTATCCTCAGACCCTGAGTACCTATTTTTTATATTGAGAATGATAATCATATAGAAAAGAAATACAATCTTACATGCAGATGCCCATTTCCAGTTCTCCCCTTCTGTCAGCTTGCAATTAAAACTTGCTTAGATTCTGCTCTTGGAAGACTGTCTGGAGCACAGATTGGGCTTGTTACTGGATAAAAGAGGACAAAGGATATAAGGTCTTAAATATCTAAATGTATCTATCCAGAAGAAGTGGGCTAGTCATATTTTTATTTTATTTTGTCATTTTATTTTAGTTAGATTTTCAAGATAGTTATAATTAAAGTCCATGTTCTAAGATTTTTTAAAAGACATTTTAATATACTAAAGAGAAGTATGACTTTTGTCTTAACATTTTAAAAAGTCATCGAGAGTGACATTGACTAAAATATCAGGGCATTTTCAGGCAAACTTAGTTTGCTTAAGGTCATGTTTTATGCAAATGGAATCATTTAGTTTCGTTACATGTTGTTGCAATAAAAGACCAGATGCAGGGCTGGAGATATGACTCAGGGATTAAGATTGCCTCAAAAGCAGAAGATCCTGAGTTCGGATCCCAGGTGCCATGTAAAAATGCTAAGCATAAATGGTGGCAACCTGCACTTCCAGTCCTGGTGGGCAGAGTCTGGAAAATCCGAGAGCAAAGCAAAAAGAAGGTAGAAGCAATCCAGGATGATTCCCAAAGTTATCCTTGATCCTCCAAAGGGACATGTAGTGCCCTCCGATACACACACACACAAACACACACACACACAATAAATAAAGTTTAAAAAAGACCTGATACAATTTAAGATGAAAAAAAGGTTTTATTGGTTCACAATTTGAGGTTACTGTCCACCTTGGCAGGGAAATCACAGCAACCGGGGCTTGAAGGAGCTGCCATGCTACCTATACAGTCCAGAGCACAGGGCAAGATCCAACGCTTGCCTGTCTGCTTGTGCTCAGGTCTCCTCATAGGCACATACTTCTGCATCTCTTGCCTTGTTAATGGGCCTGTCCACTGGATCATCCAATATCAATTAATGGATCAAAATAATTACTCAATGTGTGCCCTAAGGCCAAACCCAATTTAGAGACTCCCTCTAGTCCTGTCTTCTCGGTGTCAGGTTGACTATCAATACTAAACATCATAGGATAAAACAAGATGTCTAGATATCTGGATCTGCATTGCATCTATCTCTGTTTTTCCGTTTTCTAGCTATACTCAACCCAAAGACAGGAAATGAGAGGTCTTTTTCAAGAGAGAAATTAAGGCATGGCCACAGATTGGAGCAGATCAGAAATGTCCAAGGTGGGGGAGCTGGTGATATGGGCTCAGAGCCCAAATCTCACTTAAAAACACAGGGTGGAAATGGCAATGGTCTTCACTTTCTGGCCTTGGAAGGAGGAGCTTGGGAAACCCTACAGCAAGTCAAAAATGAGGTAGAACAATCCAAGGTGATTCTTGATGTCACACTCCAGTCTACCAAGGCACACACACTGAAGTGCCTTCTCTGCTCCATGATACATGTTCAAGGAGAATGCTCTTTGAGAGAAGGAACGCTTTGATAATTGACATAGAATTTGGATTTTTATTAAGAAGTATGCTAAATACCAAGTAAGCTTAAAAAAGCAATTATTATCATGTCTTCCCGGGAAAGCAGAATATTAATAAAGATCACTGTGTATTCTTTGCTTCATCTGTGGACATGGTTTCACAGTGAAAACCTGCTCTATCTCTCCACTGAGTATGAAATATTGATGGACACAGGGCATTTACATCTGAGGCAAGTTAAAGGAAAGAGTTGTTTATAGCAGCAAAGAAAGTGAAAACTTAAGTTTCTAGTTATTACAATAGACAGTACTTCAATTGAAACCTCACAGTAAGAAGAAACATTATTTAGAGTTAGGAATGTACATATCTCATCAGTTTTTAAAATATTAGTGAAGAACAAGAAAAGCGTGGAAAATTGAACACGAAATTTTGCTACATGTTTCTAACTTGCTTTACTCTGTAGTTTTTGTTTCATACACAGTGTTATAGATACCCAAAATGCAAGTAACATTCAAGCACAGAAGTCATTTGTAGCAGCCTCCTGTTTCCTTTTCTCCAGTTTCTGCATCCCATAGGAAGCCCTCTTAACAGTTTCATTTTCAAAAATTATCTATCCTCAGTCTTCAGAGGTGCTTATACTATGTAGAAAGTATTTGGGAAATACAATTTTATATGTGATATTAATAGATATGAACATGTTAGAAGTATTCCTTTTTCTTAGTAATTCTAGAATCTTGTCATTAATTTGCCTTTGAAGACAGGTTCTCCCATTGTAGTGAAGGCTGACCTTGAACTTGCCATTCTCTTGCCTCAGCCTCCTGCATAACAGGTGTGTTCTGGTTCATAGTCCTGGAATTCTGAAACAGGAAGGGACCCTAAAGGGCCATCTCATCTGATTTCTTTATATGGAAAAAGTAGGAGAAGTTCTTCTTAGACGGTTTGTCTGAGAGGAGCCTGATCTTAACTTTCATTATATAAGAATGTGTATGCAGGCACTAGGATCCTTAGAGGCAAGGGATTAACAGCCACAGTAGTGTTCTCATACTAAAGGTGAACACAAAAAAGTACTCTAGGCAATGCTACTGAGTCTTTATACATCATCAGAGAGTAGGACCCAGAGGAAAGTTTGATATGCACACTAAAAGATGTTCTAGGGATGGGGGGGGACAGTGGGAGAAAAGGAGGAGGGGGAAGGAAGGGGAAAAGGGGGAAGGGAGCAAGGGATCCAGGGAGGGGTGGAGGGAGGGAGGGGAATGTAGTACCTATAAAGCTTGTATGAGTTGAAAAAATAAATAAATATTTAAAAAAATAAGAATGTGTGGCTGGAGAGGTGGCTCAGGGGTTAAGCCTCTGCCTTACGGGCGGAAGGTCCTGAGTTCGGATCCCAGATCCCACGTATAACATCGGGGGGGGAAGCAGGGGCAGCTTGCGCTTCTGGTCCTAGTAGGAAGGAGCCTGTGAATGCCCAGGCAGAGTAAACAAGGAGGAGGTGGAGGCGGTCCATGGTGGTTCCCGAATTCGCCCGTAGTTCTACACACACACGCACACACGCACACACATGCACACACGCACAATTGAATAAAAAAAATCCCCAAAAAAGCCTTTAAAAAAAAGAATGTGTATGAGTATGATGTGTTGCCAAATAAATATCTTAAAACGTGATCATTTTAAGACCAAATAAATGTTAAAATATAGACTGTGATACAAGAGGCAAATAATAATGCATTACTATTTCTGTATCTTCTCCTTTGCATTTTAAAGATTCATACATTTAAAAATAATTCCTTTATTTTTTTCCATTTCATGTGATTGTATATATGGGATGTATGTTCACAGGGTGTGGGCACTCCTGCATGCATGTGTATATGTGTGCATGTACAGATATGTATGCATGTGAATTTGTTTGTGTGGAGGCCTGAGGATGATGTCAGAACCATCCTCAGTCACTCTTCCACCTTGTTCTTTTGAGACGAAGACAGTCTCTAATTACACCCAGAGCTCTGTCTGTCCAGTTTGCTTTGGGTTTCCTAGTATTGCTTTTAGAGGCTGAAATTAAGGGGTCCTGACACACCCATCTGGAATTTTACATGTAATCTGGGGGTCCTTTTCCTTTCATGCTAAGTTCTTTTTACATTGAACCATCTCCCCAGTATCTCCTCTTTTATGGAAACACCAGAGCCATCTCAATCAAATGAATCTAGACTATGGATCTGGGTGGGGAAATCATCCTGACACAAATTGGAACATCATTTCTCTCTTCGTTCTTTTGTTTTTCATTAACTGGAATTTCAACATCAGTATTTCTTATGTTGACTATGCTTAACTAATGTTCTGTGGCCCTGTGTTAAAATTTACGTGGCAAGGAATAAGTGTAATTTAAAACTGCACAATGTTCAAAGCCAGTAGAGCGGCTGGCCATATGCAGCTGGAGTGAGAAGCTGAGTTAGTAAATTACAGCTGTGGTCTGGTCTTCAGTGTCGATACATGCACAGTCTCGTGGCACTTTCTAGTGTGAAGGCATAAATATTTAGGCAAGACTGTTTAATTTATTAAGTCAAAAAAAAAAAAAAGAAACAAAACAGACTAGCTGCCTGCATCTGCATTGGTGTGAATGCTGTGGCAGTATCACTGCCGGCCTCTGGGCATTGTTAGCTCATTCTTCCTGCAACTATGCTCTAGGGGTGTGTGTGTGTGTGTGTGTGTGTGTGTGTGTGTGTGTGTGTGTTGTATGTGTGTGTGCATGATTTGTAGTGTTTATGTATGGTGTGCTTGTGCATGTTCTGTATGTGTATCTTGCATGTATGTGGGATGTGTATATTATGTGTATATATGTTGTATGTGTGTTATATGTATATGATGTGTATATTATGTGTTGATTTTATACACTGCATTTTCTCAATGTATTATGAACATTTTCTAACTCTATTTTTTTTGAGATCACAGTTTTTTTGGAACTTTTTCTGTATATGAATGTGACCAGATTATTCTCTTTAGGATTTGAGAGGGGGAGAAAAAATGAATTCCACCTAGGGTGAATCAAGGGAATTTTGACAGACATACATGGAAATTTCATGGTGCACCAGTCCAGGATAGACAGCTGAGTGGCTGTCTGTCTTGTTCTTGGGCTTACTTTTATTCTGGGTGTAATCTTTGGTTTTCACTTTCTGTGCCTTCCTCTCCTTCTTCATAAGGACTCTCTGTAGACTTCCAGTTCTCTACTTTCCCTGCGGCCCTGCTCTTGTGATTCATGTAGCCATTGTACTTATTCTTATTCCAGCTCTATGCTGACTGTGTGCATGTGTGTGAATGCGCTTGCAGATGACCTCACATTCTGTGGATGACTACTTGGAGTTTCAGAGCCACAACTTGCAGGTTTTGAAATCATTCCCATTCATCTTTCAGAACATTTGATGACCTTGTGCTTTTAGGAGAGCAATGACTGAATAGTCTTGTACACATATGCATATGAACATATATGAAGAATATTCCATCAGGGGCCATATGCCAGGAAGACAGTGTGGAAAAGGCTTATCGCAGTGGATGAACTGTGCCAGAAGACTGGGTGAAGAAGTCTGGGTGGGTAAAAACATCATGAGTGGGCCAGTGTGTGAGAGAGAGGGAGAGAGACAGATAGACAGAGAGAGAGACAGACAGAGACAGAGACAGAGACAGAAAGACAGAGAGAAATTGGTAGTTTAAAGAAACACAAGACAGTTAAGACAAGAGGCTGGTCATTCCTTAAGTTAAGGAATATATTTATTGACCATGCTAGATTATGAAAATGGTGCAGTCCAAATGCAGATGTAAACCAGACAGACTTTTTCCTTTCTTTCAGAAGTATAGACTAGTATAGCAGACAAAGTTTGTGCAAATGAGCACAAAATTGCAAAGAGGATGAAGGAATAGACAAGAAAAGTACAGGTGTGGAAATAAAGAGGGAAGTTGTTGGTCAAAGAGACCACTCCATGGAAGGACATTAAGCTGATATAAGAAGGATAAGAAATCAGTCAAGTCAGTAGAAGAGGAGAAAAGGACAGTGACACAAGAGAGAGTTCATTATCTACGAATGGAAACAGCACAGTGGATGGGCTAGCATGAATGATATGTAGAAAGTTGATGACTCAGAATCCAGTCCAGGACAGATCGCTCTGAAGTTTATAGCTCATAGCAAGAGCTGGACCTATTCTAGCAGTAATCATGCAACACCAAGAGGTTCCAAGCGTGGTGCAGCAGTATTGTGATTTTCACAGCAGATTCTGACCAGTAATATTGCTAAAATAAATGATACAAAATGGGAAACTAGAGAATGAAGGTACAAAACACTGATGCAATCCAGTTGAAAGCTGGTTATTACCTGGACTGGGATGGGTGTTACTGAAAATGATGATTCACACGCCTTCCAGGACGTTGCTGTTTGTTAATTATTTTTTGACACTGCATGTGTACACTGATATTCAGAACAGTTAGGAATTTCACAGTAGGCTTTGAACAATTAAAACATCAATTAAAATTCATTGAAAGTTATTGGCAATGAGTTTTACACATATTGATCCATGTAACACACATATTAATTCATTTACTCTTCAAAGATAATTCTAAGATATAAATAAAAAAGCCACAAAATTATTATCACCTTGTTTTTCCCTGTATGAGAAAAACCAAGACACAGAAGAGGTCTCCATGAGGGATTTTTATTTGAAAATGCTAGCTAATTTAAAAAAAAAAACTTGCTTATTTTCTCTAAGTCTTGGTTTCCTTCTCCACAAAATTATTCTAAAATAGTTGATTACACACTCTACATATACCAATGAACACAAACAGTCCTCAACTCTCTGGATGTGAGACTAGGCTAAGGGAGCCATCCCTACAGAGGCACATCCCTGGGGGCAGCAGGAAAGAAGGGGAGCTGGCAAGAGCATGCACTGATTTGAGAAGAACTTACATGGCTAAGAAGTTACGCAGCTTACTATTTACATGCCACACAAAGTCATCTGGCCAACATTATGTCAGCATATCCCGAAGAACTGGATATAACAACATAGTAGGAGTCAGCTCAGTGCTCAGCCACAGTCAGCTTCCAACCTTCCCTTTAATAGCCTCAGGTAAAGTTCAGGGCTTTGAAACAAAGTACTCATGGTAACAGAGACCTCTGAAAATTATTCTTTTCTATTGCTCCAGAGAATTTTAGTCACAGCACAGTTACATAACATTGAAACTACAAATATTTATCACAATAAAAGGAAGACTTAGCAAAAGCTTTCAGAATTTTTGGGTTGTTTTTACTGACTTAATGTGAGGTAGTAGGTTTAGGAAGCTGGGCATTGTGGTGCATATATGTATTCCTAGAAGTCTGGAGAATAAGAGAGGGGTGTTTCTATAAATTCAAGGCCAGCCTGATCTGTACAGAAAGATCAGGTCTCATACAATAGAAACAAACAACTAAATTTAGCCCGTGGAGTGTTATAGGGAAGTAGGGAGTGCTAAAAACTTAAACTTGTCAGACATCCAGGCAAAGGGAGAAATCAAATAAACATATAGGAAAAAGCAAACACCTTTTCCATCTCTTTTAACCTAAATTAACATAAATAAATGATAGCATAAAGAAAGAAAAAGAAAATGTTAGGAATAGATAATCATTTCCAACCATATAACTGGCCTTTAAGTAATAAGCATGAAGGTAGGTTCTAAATAAATAAAACTGAGTCATGAGAAGACTGCCTGGATGAGTTTCATATTCTAGAAAAGAGCTTGTTTATTTAAAACCTCTATCTGTTAGGATGCTATAAATTAGGTTTTGTTGCCTCGGCTTCTGAGAATTCATGGGGCTCTAGTTTTGACTTTGCTTTCTCTACAAGAATGTTGCTGACATTAGTGTAAGTATCATGTGGTTTTTCAAGACAACAGTTAGCTTCCACATACCAACTAGCAATTTGGAAAAACACAGTAACAAAAGTGGAGGTGCAAATAAGGGCTTAGGCCTAAAATATATGCATATATGCTAAGCACGCAAAACTATTTCTTATATTCTCTGTTAGGGAAGATTACAGTGGAAAAATGGAGACGCTTAAAAGAATAAATAAAAACATTGATGTACTATAAACAATATATAACTCTTGATAATGATTATTTATGGTAAATAATTTGGATATAATGATTTTAGAAGAGAATGCATGAGAATCATCACTATATAAAACATGTAGTTCTTTCTGCTTTTATTTTTAGCATACTACATGGCTTATTTTACAAGGTTTTCTGAGTCCTGAAATCACTGATGAGTATTAGTATTATTGGCATTAAGTGGGAAACACATATTTTCTTAGATTAAAAAATGCTCTCTGTCATCCTTACCTTTTCCAAACTCAGTTCTGTTGAGTCCATAATGTGTTCATTCAAACCCAAGAAAAGGTCAGCAAATCTGTCTATCAGAGTATCCATTGACTTTAGGAATTTGGGGTATGAGAAAAATCATTTTCCTTTTTGCATGCAAAAGACTTATTTCACTGGAAAAATATTCTGAAGACAGATTTATTATTTTTGGGGGGTGATAAAGTAGAACGTGACCAGAGGAGAAAGAAAAGATACTATTTGAGTTTGAGAACTCTTTGAAAAAAATTCAAAAGCAGTTAATTACCACCTCACCATTATCTCAAAGAGCTTGTTTGTAGGTGATATCATTTTCTTTCTGTATTTCATGAATAGTGACTGAAGAAACATTAAGCTAATCTAATGTAAATTTTCATTTTTATGGTTATAACTGTGATAAGACCTTCACTTGGCTGCTGTTTGCTTACTTGAATGTTGTTAAGTTTGGTTCAGTAATTAGTAATACTTAAAACGTAGGCAAAATATGAAACAAAAAGTTGTAGTTTTTTTATTTTTACATTTATTTATTTATTTATTTATTTATTTATTTATTTATTTATTTATTTATATTTATTTATTTCTTCCACTCATTCTCCTCCCTCCACTCCTCTCTGGATCCCCTTGCTCCCTCCCCCCTTTTCCCTTTTCTTCCTCCCCTTTCTCCCAGTGCTCCCTCCCCTCCATTCCTGGAGCATCCTTTAGTGCACATGTCAAACTTCCCTCTGGGTCCTCTTTTCTGATAAGGTGGAAGAACTCAGTGGCATTGCCTAGAGCTCTTTCTTTTTTTTTTTTTTCTTTTCTTTTTTTAATACATTTTTTATTATTTATGCTCATACAAACTTAATAGGTAGACCACTTCCCTCCCCCCTACTTTTCCCCCCGTACCCCCTGCTCCCCCTCCTTCCCCATCCCCCAGTGCTTCCCCCCCAATTCCCAGAGAGTCCTTTATTGTGTATGCCTAACCCTCCTCTGGGTCCTCCTCTCCGATGACATACAAGGACCCAGTGGCATTTCCCTGAACCCTTTCTCGTGTTCCCCTTAAGCATAGGAACACTACTGTGGCTGTCAATCCCTTGCCTCCAAGGATCTTGGTGCCTTTAGCTGATGCTAGACTTTGTGAGGTCAATAGTGTGTTGGGCATTGTGCAGGGCATGCAAAGTTCTATTATGATTGCTTCGGCCCTAACTAGTGTGGAGAGTCTTGCAAATCATTGCTCCTCCCATCCTTTTGCTCTTACAATCTTACCGCCCCCTTTTCCACAAATGTCCCTGAACTTCAGGATGGGGGAGATTAGGCTGGCCTAGTTCTATGTGGTTGATATAGAGTCTCTGAAGTTCTGGATTGTGGTTTGTTGATTTTCTTTTGCAGTTTTGCTGCTCCTGCAATGCCCTTCACTCTATCCTGATGGGCACTGCATGTCACCCCCTGTTCAGAGACAAAAAACTGTTAAACTGGAGTCTTGTTATAATAGCACATTCAAGGGTAGATGTAATAAAAGCAGGAAACCTCGGTGAGGGAGGGGTCAGTCACCCATTTGCAAAATGATCACCTTTCATCTGCCAGACTATATGCCCTCCCCTTCTGGTGATATCATACCCCCTCAATTGTACATGATCAGGAACGAATGTCTGTGAACTTAACCAGGTGTCACATTACTTACTTGCATTCCTTGGAGGTCTATTTTCTCTGCTGTAACATGGTCCCCTCTCTCCTTGTGTCTGGTGTGGCTCTCCAACCCCATCCGTCCTGTTCATAATCCTTGCAATTACTGTATTACATAGGTTACCTTTGAGTGTCTCAATTTGGGCTGGGTGAGTTTGGTACTTGGAACCACCTATTAGGAAGTACATATGGCGCTTAACTTTATAGGTTTGGGACACTTCACTTAATATAATTGTTTCTAATGACATCCATTTCCCAGCAAATTCCAGTAATTCATCATTTTTGATGGCTGAGTAGTACTCCATTGTATAGATGTACCACAGTTTCCTTATCCACTCATCAACTGTTGGACATTTAGGTTGATTCTATGACTTTGCTATTGTAAACAGTGCTGCTATGAACATGGTTGTGCTTGTGCTATCGAGGTGAACCTCTGCTGCATGGGGGGTTATTCCCAAAAGTGGGATAGCAGGGTCATATGGCATTTCAATCTTTAATTTCTTTAAGAATCTTCAGATGGCTCGCCAGAGTGGCTGTATGAGTCTGCATTCCCACCAGCAATGTAGAAGAGTTCCCCTCTCTCCACATCCTCTCCAGCATTTGTCGTTGTTTGTATTGTGGATTTTTGCCATCCTGACCGGGGTGAGATGATATCTCAGGGAAGTTTTGATTTGCATTTCCCTGATGGCTAAAGAAATGGAGCATTTTTTAAGATATTTGTTAGACATTTTAATTTCATCACTGGTAAAATTTCTTTTAAGTTCCAGGGCCCATTTTTTAATTGGGCCATTGGTTTCCTTGGTGTTTAATTTTCTAAGTTTTTTTGTGCACTCTGGACAGTAGAGCTCTATCAGATATGTGGTTAGTAAAAATTTTCTCTCATTACTTACTTGCAGTCCTTGATGGTGGCCTATTTTCTCTGCTGTAACATCATCCCCTCTCTCCTTGTTACTGGTGTGTCCCTCCTTCCCCATCCCTCCTGTTCATAATCTTTGCAATTACTGTAGATATTACAGAGATTTATCTTTGAGTGTGTCTCTAAGTGGGTTTCAGTACTAGGAGCCACCTATTAGGGAGCACATACAAGCACTTAATTTTCTGTATCTGGGATACTTCACTCAGTATAATGGTTTCTAATTCCATCCATGTCCCAGCAAATTTCATTAATTCGTCATTTTTGATGGCTACAGAAGCTCTTTAATTTCATAAGATCCCATCTGTTGAGTGTTGGTTGTATTGTGCTATTGGATTTCCGATTAGGATCTGTTGGCCTAGTCCAATCAGCTCCAGGGAGTTCCTTACCCTTTCAACTAAGGTTTTTATGACCTCTGGCTTTATATTGAGGTCCTTGATCCATTTGGAATTAAGTCTTGTACATGGTGACAAGTACGGGTCCAGTTTTAATCTTCTGCATGTGGAGATCCAGTTTTGCCAGCACCATTTGTTGAAGATGCTGTTTTTTTTCATTGGATTTTTTGGGCCCCTTTGTCAAAGATCAAATGACTGTAATTGTGTGTGCTTATATCTGGGTCTTCAACCCTTATCCATTGATCTGCATGTCTATTTTTGAGCCAGTACCAGGCTGTTTTTATAACTATGGATTTGTAGGATTTGTAGTATAGACTAAGGTTAGGTATGGTGATATCTCCAGCAGTGTTTTTGTTACTCAGGATTTTTTTTTTTTTGCTATTCTGGGTCTTTTGTGTCTCCATATGAACGTTGAGATTGTTTGGTCAACTTCTTTAAAGAATTTGCTTTGGGATTTTAATTGATATAGCATTGAATCTGTATATTGCCTTTGGTAGGGTGGTTATTTTTATGATATTGATTCTGCCAATCCAGGAACATGGCCGGTCTTTCCACCGTCTAGTGTCTTCTGCAATTCTTTCTTTAGGTTTTAAAGTTTTCATTGTAAAGGTCACTTACTTCCTTGGTTAGGTTATACCAAGGCATTTCATTTTTTAGGGGCTATGGTAAATGGGATTGTTTCTCTCAGGGCTTTTTCACTTCTTTCATTCTGTGCATATAGGAAGGCCACTGATTTTTGTATGTTTATTTGGTATCCTGCCACCCTGCTGAACTTCCGTATTAGTTCCAGGAGTTTCCTGGTGAAGTTTTTGGGATCACTCATGACATGGAGATTAATCACAATCTTCAGGAAATGCCAGGAACATTATTTGTTGCTTATGATCTGCACAATGGTGGTCATGACTGAAATCTTTTTGGCTAACTGAGGACAGAGGGGTTCTCAGACAGCTTCATCTCAGTGGGGTAAACCGACACTTGCTCACAGCACCTCAAGTCTGTGGGATCATTAACCATATGACCATGCTACCATGCCTTGCCACACATAGGGTAAGTTGTATGCACATTATTTTTCCATTCTTTGACAATTTCATATGTGAATGCAGTGAATTTAAGTCATTTTCCTGATTGGATCCCATCCCTTCTTCCCCCACTTGAAAACCTTCATCTTCCCAACCAGCCTCCTCTCTAATTTCATGTCTTTTTCTTATGTGTAGCCCATTGAGTTTCCTAAGGTTTGCCTACAGTAGCACGAAACCCACTAATTTCAATGATAAAGATAAAATTATGTTATTTTACTGTGCAAGTAGTCTGACAGTATCATTTTCAGAAATGTGTTGATAAAACATACTCTTTTTCATTAAATTGTTATTTTGAGATAATTAAAGATTTGCAAAGAATGATAAGAAAACAATGTAGGAAGAGCTCATGTAAATATTCTATATTTTTATCTAGATTCATCTTGCAAAATGCAGTGTAATTTCATCATAGCCAGATTACTGTGCTAGGCACACTGAGTTCATATTTCCTCAGTTTATTTGTGCTCAGTTGCATGTGCTTTAGTTGCAGTTTGGACTCAAGTGTGGCTTTGTGCATCCATCACTACATGAAGACACAGAATGTAGCATCTGACATAAGAACAACTAATAGTCAACTGTAACCTGTCATTATTTAGCTATATGGAGATAAAATTTTAACTTATTATACTTATATTATGCAAATATATTCACTCTCTTAAAATGAATGCACTGTTGACAACATGTTAATGAACACAAACATCCATTTTTCTGGTGCCTTGTCTTGAACCCAGGGCTTTAAACATGCTAGGCAAGCACTCTACCATCGAGCTACACACAGAGGTTAACCGTGCATATTAGTATTTAAAGGAAAAGCAATTGAATGTCACAGTACAGAGGATATACATTTCCTGATATTAGTTTTCTTCTGGTCATTTTTTATATTTCTACCTGGAAAAAGTTCTTGTGTCTAAATCTTAAATGTCCCGAGAAGATGCTAGTAAAAGAATTATCTTACATTGAAAACCCATACAAAGCAAGAAGATGGGAGTCATGTAAATATTTCACTGTTTTATATGACTAATCATAATTCCTCATAGCACATCTTTCTTCTACAGTAATCCAGTGATTGCACATTTAATAACATGAATCTGAGAGATTTTGTGTCCCCTACACTGAAAAGAATGTTTTGTCTTCTGAATGTTCCTATGACTTTTAGTCCTGATTGGCCCATTTATTTAAGGATGATGTAGCAAAAATACTATTTTTTATGTGTGCTTTTTAGAAAACAGGTTCATGGACTTGAGAGGGTTTGTTTGCTGAAGAGATTTCTTGAAGACAGTAATCAGTTTGAAAGTGATGGTGATGATTTTTGATGTAGATGCCTGATGTTGCAAAATGAATTCTGATGAGTCAATTGATAGACCATTGTGGAATGACTGAATTTGTTTTCTCAAAATCTTTAGCAAGTCTGTGAAAAAACTTGACTTATTGAAGGGTAGACAAATAAATATCATATGTATAAATTTTATATATTTCTTATGTTTTGTAAATATAATAACATGATGATAACATGTTTATAATCAATTACACCTACATTATCTGTAGAATAGAGACAGGTGGAAGGATGGTGGAAGGAAAACCCTCTTATACATAGTTACTAAATGAAAATTTGTAATTTAGTTTATATATAATATACTCATTTATATACATATAATTATCCTTAATAATGCCTCAGAGTTCATTGAGACTTTTTAGAAAAATAAAGATGATCTCTTTCTTTCTTTCTTTCTTTCTTTCTTTCTTTCTTTCTTTCTTCTTTCTTTCTTTCTTTCTTCTTCTTCCTTCCTTCCTTCCTTCCTTCCTTCCTTCCTTCCTTCCTTCCTTCCTTCCTTCCTTCCTTCCTTCCTTCCTTCCTTCCTTCCTTCTTTCTTTCTTTCTTTCTTTCTTTCTTTCTTTCTTTCTTTCTTTCTTTCCACTCATACGAACTTAATGGGTACCCTGGTCCCCTCCCTTCCTTTACCCCTTCCTGGACCCCCTTGACCCCCCCCTTTTCCTCTTCCTTTCCTCTCTCCCTCCCTATTTCCCAGTGCCTCCTCCTCCCCATCCCTGGAGCATCCTTTAATATTTATGTCAAACTTTCCTCTGGGTCCTCCTTTCTGATGGATCTCTTCTTTTAAATCACTGCTCAGACACCTCTTAGTCAGCTTGGTATCTTCTAGCATTTTCTCACTTAGACTCTTGGAATGAAGGTGTGATGAAGGAGGAGCTGGTTCTAGGGGAAAAGAAAGAAAATGTGAAGAGGCATACACCATGGTTTGAAACACTTGAGAACTTTTGGAAACCTTAAGCATCTACCTATTATTTATGATCTAGGGATATTTATTCATTTATCATCTACCATCTATTTATATCTGTCATCATTATTTATCTATCTTCTATCTATCTATCTATATCTATCTATCATCTATCTACATTTATTTAGTTATTATCTACAATCTCTCCATATCTATCATTTATCTATCCATCTATAGTCATCTAATTTGTTTATTCACCCATTTGATCATCAGTCCTTTTATGTACCTACCTAAAATATCTAATCCATGTGCCAGTCCATCAAGCTTTAATTTGCTTCAGTTGAAATGAGTCTCCCTCCTGTTGACAGTGTTGCTGGGCTTGTAGTTACGACTTTCCACATCCTTGTACTGCAGAAGAAAGGACACGTTGCATCGTAACTCAGCAGTGGCATACTTTGGTTTTCCCCAATCTGTTCCTGTCTTGGCTCACTCACCAGCCAGCTCTACAACTGCCTTCTTTTCTGGAATGGTTCCTTGATAGGAGATTTTTAAATAAGTACAAGTAATTCAGTCCATTCAATTAAATTATTCAGAATATTCTTTTTTAGCCATTTCTCAATCAAAACTACTTTGCTAACATCTATTTAAATGTTGAACTAGTTGAAATTAGTATGTCCTCAATGTACATTGAGGTCAAATATTCTCAGATACTGAATAATTATTAAAATTATATGGCTGACAGTTTCCTAAAAAAGATACAAAGTTCAATATTCGAAGTACTATAAAACAAGTTTCATTAAAATAGCATATATGTAGGAATAAAAGCAGGTAATATTATTGGTAAAACTAAATTGTGGTGATGTCATATAAAATTTTTCATCCTTTGACTTTTTAAAGTAAGTATCTAATCAGTTGGGTTAAAACTAGTGTTTTTTTTTTTTAGCTGAACTTTAGAAATTTTAACTGTGAACATTTTTGATATGATGACATTTTTTAAAATCAGGAACATAATTGCTTTAAAAGGTATCCTAAAAATGTAAATATCACAAGTCAATTGAAATAACTACCTATTGACTCACAATAAAAATGTTTTTTTTCCTGATACTTAGCATATTGATTAAAAGAGGCATTTCTTCTTTTTGCATGCTCTGAACAGACAAGTATTTAAGAATAAAAATATAAAATATTATTTAAGAAAGCATATGTGAATTGTTGATTTTATAGATGCCCCAGTTTCTTCTGCTTGCATGACCAACAAAGATTCACTTACACACTTTGCAACATAATACATGGTGCCTTGGGAGAAAAATCCAATTGTTCTCATATAACACAGACAAAAACAGCCCCAAATGACAAAACTCTTCATTTTCCACTAAAGAATATATTATCACTCCTGAACTTGGTCTTTGGCTACAAATATGTAGGAAGTACTGTGCAAAAAGCAGGAGCTACTTTGTATAGTTAAGGCTAAAGGCTCAAACAAGTCTGTTTGAAAGAGTTGTATTGAGTATTACTCTTATTTATGAATGACATGTTTGTCATGAAAAGATTCAAAATATGCTGAAATTTATTTATTCATTGTTTAGTAACTATTTCAAACATATACCATAAAAATAGAAATTATGTGAAATTAGTTTAGTAAATGGTCAAAAATCAATCAAAATCACTTAGAATGTGCTATTATTTAAGAATAATATTTTTCTTTTATAGTAATTACATGATTAAATTAATAAATTCCTGGGGCTGGAGAGTTGCCTCAGGGGATAAAGTCTTTGCGTCACAAGCAAAAGG
Source organism: Typhlomys cinereus (assembly GCA_023101885.1). Classification (NCBI taxonomy): domain Eukaryota; kingdom Metazoa; phylum Chordata; class Mammalia; order Rodentia; family Platacanthomyidae; genus Typhlomys; species Typhlomys cinereus. Next base: position 5,288,988 of record JALPQD010000127.1, read on the forward strand.
ACCTGAATTGAGATCCCAGCTTCCATGTAACAACTTTGGGTGAAAATAGCATTGACCTGTATTTCTGGCCCTGGAAGAGAGAACTGGGAAACCTTAAAGCAAAGCAATAAAGTAGATGCAATCCAGGATGATTCTCAAAGTCATCTTTGGGTCTCCACAGACACATACAGTGCCCTCTTCTGCACACCTCCCCACACATACACACTCATATCTACAGAGAGAAAAAAATTGATTAAAAAGTTCCTTATATCTTCAGACTTGTTCATTTTAATATTTCTTTGGCAATAATACCAAAGAATGTGGAACTTCTTTACAAAATAGTTCTGATAGCTTTGAACTGACACCCAGAATCTCAAACCTTTGAACAGTCAGACATTTGGTGATGGGAATTGGGTGTCCTGGTTTCCCAGGAGTTTGTATCCACTTTGGAAAATTTAGAACATTCTCATTGATAAAGAACCTGGGACACTTTATTATTAACCATGAGAATTCTAAGATGTCATGTAGTATAATGCATTCACTTCAAATTGATACTAAAAGAATCAGCAAAACCAAAATTGATCACAATATTTTTATCCCCAATATATGGTTTATTTTTGGATGATCCAGTAACCTGTTCGTCTTGATCTCATTTATCATCTAACCAGCCTACTCAACCATTTCTTTAAAAATATTAAAATAAATTCTTATGTGGCCACTAACACATTATTCAAACCTTTAAAACTTAAATTTGTTTTCCTAATTTAAGAATTTCTGAAATAAGTCAAGTTGTGTCACTGTCCTTCATATGTATGTCTAGGTAACAGATAAGAAGCTAGCATACATAAAGATGGTAAACATCAATTTATAATTTATATCTAAAATATAGATTTATTATTGGGAAATTGAAATAAAATTATACTAAAATTCTTTCATGTGCAAGTATAAAGTTAACATAGTAATTATTTGTAACTTTTAAATTTTGATGTATTCTAAGAATTTCTCCAATGAATATAGATATTGCTGTTTCACTGCATTTTTATTTTGAGGATGCATGCTAGAATATGTGCCAAGTTATTTAATCTTTTTTCTATGGATGGAAATATAAAATGTTAATAAAAATTTAAAAATTCAAAACTCAGTATTATATATGGTATATAAAGTCTGAGACTTAGTAGTTAAATATGCAGCAATTGTTGAAATTTAGAGACACACACTTATAGGAATGAAACACTCAGATTGTGAGGGAATGTAGAGATGGGAGGATGTTGAAATAAAGGAAATTATTCCAAAAGAGGAATAAGAGAAATGCAGCATGCCAAGAATTGATTTCTGGCTTTGAAGTACACCACCTTTAATGCACGTATTTTTTCTTACATTGTCTTTCTAGCACATTGTGCTTTGACTTAGTAGTTACTGCCAAATCCATCATTTCTTTTCCCCGAAATGATTTAGCTGTAATAAGAACCTTGTTTTCCTTTTCTCGCTTTTACACCTTTTCTCCTTTTTGTACACCTCTGCTTTATTCTTTAACCCTCCCTCCCAAATCAAAACGAAGTATCACAGCCTAGACTTCAAAGCAATTTGTGAGAAGTCTAGCGTCTCACTTGAAAGAAGGAGTAACTATCCTCTATGTTGTATATGATTTTGAATTCTAAACTATACGTTAGAAGTTTGAATGTAGCTTTAAAACGTGAGTGGAAAATTGATTTAAAGTACTTTAAAATTAATGGTGCATTAAAGTTTCTTTTTCTTCTGGGTTCCTACACTGGTTTAATGGCTCTCTATATAAAATGTGGGTGTGAAGATCAAAGTTTGTCAGGAAACATTAAAAGGTTTTACACTTTGTTTTTAAATTTCAGAAATCTAGCGAAGTTCATAAGTTTGTAATAGGGTACCATGTAAAGAATGAGCAACTATCATGTAAGTTAAAGTGAGTTACTATGATAACTTCTTAGGAAGCACAGTTCTTCTATACACTTTTTTGCTTCTCTTCCAGTCCAGTGTGTTGGGTTAGCAAAGAACTGGTATTGCAGTGGCTTGTGATTTAAGATGTAAGAGTGAGGTGAGCAACAGGAATGGATCTGCAGAATTTTTCCCATCATGAGATTTAACTGTTTTCTATTAAAGGGACCCACCAGAGCCCAAACATTGAAATTTGCTTAATGTTCATTTTTCCTCAAAGTTTTGGATTTCTCTTCTGCCATTCAAGAGGCAAATGGTCATTATTAGTTAAATGAAAGGCAACTCAACCCTTGTTTTGGCAATAAAGCCAGAGGATATTAGCTGTAGCGAGGTTGGTAGAATGCTTGCCTAACATACATGAAGTCCTGAGCTGGATCCCCAGCACTGTATAAACCTGTATAAACCTGCCCTGGGCGCTCATGTCTACTTGGTGATGAGTCAGGAGAAGCAGAAGTTCAAGATTATCTTCAGTTACATTGCTAGCTCCAGGCTGGCCTTCGAGATAGAAGACCTTTTTCTCAAAAACAAAAAACAGAATCATAAATATATGTTTTCATCTTTATTCTCTCAAATCACATCCAATTTCCTTGCAAACGTTAGCAAGTGATCTAACATTTTTGCAGACAGAGCTTTTTACGTCTTATTATGTTTACAACCCCAACTGATTAGCATATCTTCAACTGACTTGAACTTAGCTCTGTTATAATTTATTATCTTGAAGACAAAGATATTAATTTGTAAGAGATTCATTATAATGTCATATTTTCTAAGATCAAATGCCTAGACATGCCAATAAATGTACTGTGGAAGAAAACACATAAACTTGAATTGTGTCTCCTAATGATCAGCACGTTTTTTTGCTAGTAATGCTTAGCAAATTGCCTTGTTCACAGTAGCAATTTGGCAAGTTTATTGTACTAAGAATATAATTAATTTGCATAAGAAAATTAGACATTGCATACATTTTATGAGTGAAAGTACTTAAAAATCTGAATCTCTATGAAAATCTTTAAAATAAACTAAATAAAATAAATAAAATCAGTTTTGTAGAATTTAACTTTATGTTAAAAATCTCTTTTTTTGTTGTAGTGTGTGTGTATCTGCATATATGTATTTACATTTCATCAAGTGTAGGATATACATATTCTCTCTCTCTTTCTCTCTCTCTTACTAGTTACATCCCTGTTTTCTTTTTCAGCTTTGATTGACTTCCACTTGACAATGTCTTCCAGATTTTGAGTTTCTCTGCCCCTGTAGCCTCTTTTTCAAGTAGTTAGTGATCTATAAACAAATACTTAAATAAAGAGCTCCCTATTTACATGGAGCCATCTGTGAATTCCTTTGTGATGTGAATAATCATATCCTCATTTATTTTCCAAATTACCTGGCTTTTTTTTTAAAGGCTGTCTGGTGTATAATTTGGAATTTAAAACCAAAAATTTCACATTGTCAACTACTCTTTTTCTTTTAATCTTGAAAATTTTTATAAGGTTTGCAAACATTTAATGAAATAAGAAATACAAATTTAGTGAAAAAATACAAATTGAGGGACATACAGATCAAGTTCAATGAGAAAATGACACTTTAGTACCTGCTTAATATACATTAATCAATGACAATTCTTATACATAGTAATTTTAATGAAATTATAGACAAGTGAAGAATGCTGCTTTTTGAATAAAATAAAAATCCTTTCATTATTTTATTTTAGGAATTTGTTTCTCTTCCTCTCATACCTCCATATTTGTTGCAATATGCTTATTCATAAGAATATTAAATAGTTGGGCCACAGATGCATGAATTCAACATGGATTATTTGACTCCCAATTTAGAGTGAGTATTATCAACAATAAGGTTTATAAAAATTTTTGAAAAGATTGATAGAGTTACTGCAGTTTACAAATATTTCAAGTATTTCCACGAAGCCTTGAAAATTTAACAATAAGGTAATTTTAGGTAATAATTTAATAATTTTTGTCTCCTTGATAATAAAATGTATAACCTAAACTCTTCAAGTCATTGTAAAACTTTTCCTCATATGGTGCATCTTGAGCTGTGTAGATAAACAGACTAAAATTATTATGCCTAATATTTAATACATTCCAAATAATTTAATACATGCCTAATAAATACATTCCTTCTAATTTGTTCATATGTATAAGGATTATTTTGCCTAAAGGCTGTATTAAATTGAAACCCAAAACACACGAAAAAACTCTGCAAAAAACTTACAAGAAAAATGCAGAATGTTGTTAAAATGTTAAATTATTCAAGTAATAAAAGTGGTATGTTGAATTGTGCCCAATTCAAAATACAGTTTTGTTACTTGTTTTTGGGTAGTTTGGTGCAGGAGAGAGGAAGGAGGATTGTTTGAAGAATGTAGTTTCCATGCTGTAAGACATTAAATAAGTCTTATTTGCTAATATTTAACTAAATGTCATTTTAATAAAAAATAAGATGATTTACATTAGAATTTTGATGCATGGAACAATAACATCTAATAAGGACTCATGGCCACAGTTCATACATATATATTTTTTATGAAACTTCCATTTAAAGCAAACATAGGTTTTAAAAGAATGAGAATTTTTTTTTAAAGGACATAGGATATAGCTTGGGGAGCAATTTTAGAAAAAGCAAATAATTCCATGTTTTCATTTATTGATTTTTATAACATTGTAAAAGTCGGAATTCCTTGTATTGTGTCTATACTAACATGTTATTAGATTCATAATTTGAAAGGAAATTCTCTGATTAAAAAATCTAATGATCATTCTTAAAACGCATAAGCATTCGTGGAGTTGGAAATTTATGTTACACTTCATACTGAAGCATTGTTTTAGTGATTTGCTTTTCTTTTTCTAAATTGTTTTTGTACATTGATAGTTCTTATGAAGACACACAACAGACACGGTGTCAGAGATTTATTTTCCTCTAACTTACTGAAGGTGTTTACAAACCCCTGATAAATAGTGTAGACTTGGAGAAAATCCACCATAATCCCAATACAGAAATCAAGAGGAGAATGGTCATGACAGCAAATTATTCTTTCATTCAGTTTTGTGCCCTTGATTCTACAATTTTTCCCAATGTCCCTTTATAATATTAAAAAATGACTTTTAGCTAAAAATAACAAGTAAACAAGCTGTATCAGCACTTTTGAGTTGGCATTAGAATTATACAGTTGTTTTAGAACATGCTAGCAGTAAGATGCAGTCTCAGCCAGGAACTGGTGGGTCCCAGTTGTGAGTGGGGCGAGAGGGTTGGATGCTGGATCTAAGGGTCAACTATTCAGATCACAGCACTAGCACTTGGACGTTTTAATTTATTCATTTTCATGTACAATAAGTTTAATATTTTTAAAGGAGAGTAAAACTATCTAAGATGAAATAAAGAAAGAAGAGTTTAAATGTCCCTCTGAATCTCTTTCCAGTGGAGACTAGTTTGCATCCATCAAGTTTTTTTTTTTTGAGAACTTAATATAGTTCACATAGCATATGGTATTAAAAAGTCTTCTTTAGTACTCACAACTTACTAGGAAGATTCTACTAACCAATGTGCAATTGACTAGAATGGTGATAAAGACATCTCATGTGATTTGAGGGACTAACACTCAACCTCTGGTTTATGTTTGCATATGTGAGTGATGAAGCATTCCGGTTTTTCAATAGGCACAAGTCATATTGGTAAATTCATTTTTTTTCCAGGTCTCCGCCAAAAGCCCTGCATCTATTTTCTGAGATGAGAGATGCTTCTGGGGCCTGAATGCTCCATCTTACAAAGATGTACATATATTCACAGCACAGAACAGCCTTGTTGGTTGCTACATATAAAAAACACTATTTAGTGTGATTTAGTTTATACAGACTTCTTGAAAGTTCTCAGACTAAACTGAATTTTGTTTCATCCCAACTAATGTACTTGCTTTTTCTTTTGGGAAAATAACTTTCATAGAATTTCTCAAATTCAAAAAAGATACATCAGGAGCCAAATTTCAATTTCACAAGAATGTATTCTTTCTTAGCATTTTGAATCCGTAGATCAAAAAACACTTTCGTATATTTTAGCTGTGCTTTGATTTGTTTAAAAATGACATTGCTTAATAATAGGGATTTTTTATTGCTAATAATAGAAATGGACTGTGCAATATGATAATATTTGTTTCTGATCCAATATACAAAATGAAAGCTTTGCTTATTTATTTGATTAAAATGCAGAAGTGCATGTACCTTCAGGTTGGTGTTGTATAGCAGGAACTTATTTTATCAGTCACTTTCATAACCTTTAAACAGCCTTAAATAGTACATATGAAAAACACATTCATATCAGGGTCCCCCAGGGGATTTTTTCTTCGGTTTAAGAAAATTTTATTAAAAATTGGCATTGCAAATAACATTTTTCATAACTATATGTAGACCTGTTAAAATTTTTATTAAAACTGGAGTTCGGCCTGTTCTTTTTCATCATTCTATCAGATATTAAACTGCCGCAGCAGCTGTACGAAATAGAGAAAGGGATTTTCAAAGGGATTTGAGTCTCCCTGTCTCGGTGCCTTTAGTGATCATATTATCATAACTATCACACATAACAAAGCTCTAAATCTGTAATTCAGATAAAGTAGTCAGGACTCTGAAATACAAAAATCCAAACATATGCCGTAACATTTTTTTTTTTTTTTTTGCTTTGCTGACTCCTTTAACATGGATTCTGTAAACTTGGAGGAGGCATTCAAGAGATTTTGTATGTGAATACAAACTAAACAACATTGTTAGCTGTGTGTTTGACAGAGATTTTAATTAGAGGTGTTTTCATCCGTGTAAGCAGTTGCATTAAAAGACCAAGCCTGCGTGCTGTAGCAAATTATGATCAAACCTCAAAAGGTTAAAAAGAAGGAAACTAGAAGTCTGTTTCGAAGCAGTCTGTACGGATCTCTAACTCTTCAGTAGTCTAAGCCTTTTCTCAAGAGTGCAACCTTCTTTAAAAGCAGTTTTTAAAGATGGTAAGTGTGACCACACAATTCTTTAATGAGTGAAGGAAGTTTAAAATGAGGGGAATGACATTCTAAAGGATCTGAACCCCAAATGAAAATGGCACTGGGAAAAAGATTTTTCCTCGCATTTATAGGACCAATGTGTAGTTTTACATCTGCACGAAAAGAATATTTGTGCTGTTTTGTAAAGTTTGTAAAACTCTTTATCAGATCCCCAACCAGTTTGTAAATGAGTAGATGTGTGTATATATTTATTGTAACAGTGCCTTCTACTGGCCACACCTTATTTATATTGTGAATTCATTGAATCCCAAGGAAAACTTGCGTTTTTCCATAGTTGGTTCTGGGTGCATTTATTAATGGGGTTAAAGTGTTTTGGTGAATCAAAATTTGCACGCATAACAAATATACTGTGTTAAGGATCCATGTGATTCTACTTCTGCTTTACTTCTGCAGAAACTAGACCTTTAGAAAAGTTTCTTCTAATGAGCAAGTGTTTGGTTCAAAAGGCAAATTGAAATGTGGACTTTTTCTACCTGTTTGCTTTGGCTGTCTTCTTGATTTTGAACTTGATCTTGCTCTTAGTGATATTTTCCTTTATGGTCACATGGTAGCTAATTAGACCATGACAATCCTTATGTTTCATTAATATCAATAACATTTGAGAATCATGAAATTTACAGCAAAACTTAAACTATAACTGACTTAAATGCTTTAGCAATGCTTTATGAAAATGACAGCAGCTTTTTATAAATATGAAGCACAGGAAAGTATTGATTATAAATTAGCTAAAAAGTAAATAAGTAAAAAAAGAGCATATGAAGAAAAGTTGTAATTATCAGCAGTAAGTACATAGTTTGTTCCTTAATGTTCAAAATACCAATACAATTTTATGAATTAACATCATTTAGCTTTATTTTTGAATAATATTTTTAAAACCTGCTAATTATAGAACAATGCTTTTGTTGTTAAAATGCTTCATTAATTTTTATGTAGGTACAATTAATGCTGACTGTGTTATTGTGCAGAATTAACATTCACAAGAAGTAGGAAAAGTGTTGCAGAATTAACTTTTGTAGGAAACTCTCTACTTGGACATTTGATGCTTTATAATAAAATTAAAATCTGGGCTATAAAAGTATTTTCCTTTTGTTTAAATCATTAAATCCTTGCTTTTATTGCCTGGAGCAATATTTTTAAGAAACTTCAATACACGTGAATTGAAAACCTGAATGTCTGATAAATTTCATTGTGTTTAACTAGAAAGAAGTAGTTTAGTAGGGCTAATTTTGTTTCTGCTGAAATATTGCAAATTCAAAGGAATCTTCACCTTCCTCACAGCCACAAGTCATTGCCTACAATTTATTGGATAGTGTTAGCTGGACTAAAATAGAGAATCTGTCTAAGGAAAACATCCCACTATGGACCAAGTATTGGAGATTCCAAAAACTCACATGGCCATAAGAGTAAATGAATAAAATACCCATGTTTCAAGTGTCATTTTGTTCTATACTACATGTTCAAATTACCATCTTTTCTAGGAATCAATCACTATCATTGTGTGTTGATACATACAGGAAAGAAGCACTGATTAGAAATACAGGTAGAATATTTTTAAAATAGTGTTCTGATTAGATTTGAATAAATATCCATGAGAATATTTTTAATGGGGAAAAATGCCAGAAGAGATTGAGGGACACAGTTTCTGTTTTATAGATCAACATCTTCCCTTGCGAATAAAGAAATTGTTTATAGGGGGTCTGGGGAGGGGAGTAGGAAGGGAGAGGATGGGAGTACCTATTCTCTTGTATGATTGAACTTGTATGATTGGGAAAAAAATAAAATGTGGGAGAAAAAAATAACAGTGTAGTGCTAGCATAAAAAGAAAACAAATTGTTTAATGACTTGTCCTTACATCTGTCTTTTTTAAATCATGAATTATCCATCCACAGGATGAGGTGCTTCTTGATAAATTTTGTTATTTGGAATGAAGTTTATATAGATCTGAAAATCCATATTGGTTGCTATTCATATTTATTTAGCTATATGTCATATATGACTATTTCCATATTACATGTATACAATATACTTGAATAGATGCAGCCATGAATAATGAACTGTAGAGATGTGTGTACAAGGACATAGAAAGAGACCAGAAATGACAGTGGGCAGTTAATGCACTTTCATTTCCATGAGTCGGGGATAATTGCATAATTCATGAATGGCAGAGAAAAGTCACAAGTGCGAATTGCATACGGACAACTTAATATACGTTTAGTGGTGTCACTAACACACAAGCTGAAGGATGTGTGTAAGCTTGCACCATTTGCGGTTCAGAATTAATTCATTTTACAGCATATAGTAACAGAAATAAAAAGTCTGATCAGACTAAGTAATTTCTTTTTAGAAGGACAGAATAGTTATAATCAGCACATTCTGTGTTTTTTGAATTTCCCAGAAAATTCGGTTTTCATCTTTTTGCAATGATCTCCACTTGTATTTTATTTTTATGCTAAGTATTGATTGATATACACAAAATTGTGTGTTTTCTTGAAGCTATCTTTGTGCCATTACTTAGCTGTCAAATTCATTGAGGGCAACAGATCCCATTATCCCATGTTTAGCATTGACATTTTAATGGCAGTCTGCATTCCATACAGAGCAGTGATCTGTAGCTGGAACTCCAGGCTTCTCGGTGGTGTCTAGAGATGTGCGAGAGTTGTAATTCTTTGTGCATTTATTTTTCTTGGTTGGCAGCTTTAAACCACAGCACTGGATAATTAAATATTCATTGAGAAATGCTTTCTAGTATTGTTTAGATAGTGTAGATCAATGATGTAGCTAAAATGTTCCATGAGAACAGCATTGGATTAATTAACAGTGTTGGTTTCAAATGCAAAGTGCTTTTTATCTGATATTAACAATGTAGCATTGTTATAGGAGGTGGGTCCTTGTAGATACAGATGCATATAGCAGGGGCCTACTATATCTATTGTTAGTTGTTAGACCTAATAGTATTTTTGAATTTTTAATGACTGAATTGAATTTAGCCTTATGTCATAATTGGCCTCAGTGCACAAAAAGACTTCAGTGCCCCACCCCATTAGCACTTTGAACAACCTGATGAATACAGACTCATGTCAGTTCCTGTGTTCCTGCTGCCCAAAGTGGGTCTCACGTGCCTTAAAAGAAACAGAGAACATTTGCATTCAGTTACCTAGCAGAAATCGCTATTTCAAAAACAAAAAAAAAATGAGAGTTTAGACCTAGGATGTTAATAAAAGAAGGTGTTTCCTTATGTAAGAAAGATTTACTATCTCTATTAATTTACATTACTGATTGTGAAATGCATTAGTTTAAAATATCAGAGGAGAATAATATTTTAAACACAATGAACACCATACTGGGGCATGCCTAAACTAGAGCACAGAATGTATCCGTTTCATTAAAATGTCTATGATTTGTCCATGATGTGAAGTGTACATTTCCCTTTCTCCTAACTGGAGCAGACTAATTGCACATTTTCAGTTGTTGGAGATTCCAGAGGCAGTATGATGATGTGGATGCTCGGCCACCGGGCAGGTTTTTCAACAGCTTGGTTTATGTTGTCTAGGACAACAAGAATGTTGTTATGCTGCATCTCCAAGCGGCTGAGATGGAATCAGTTGTGACAAAACAGAGAAGATTAAATCCGTAACAGACACACCACCTTTGAAGTGCTAGCCTATGATTTCACAGTGGCATTATCAGTCTTACTGCAGTATTTAAACAGTTAGAAAGAATGTTGGCTATTAGCAGTTGAGTTTGCTGCAATAGGATTTTTATTGTCTTTAAATAGCCATTGCAGTAGTCTGCAGGCTCTTAATACAATGTTTTTACTGCCAGACTTCGGAATTTGTAGGTATTTTTTCCACACCATCTTTCCAGGTACATTGTGTATGAATCCCTAGATTACATAAATAAACAAATGCATTTTCCAAATTTGCCATTTTCTAGAGAACCGAATGAAGAAATTATATTTCTGAAATTAACATTTTAATGATCCTACAGCAAAATATTTCTGCCTGCATAGTAGAGTATTTCCAAGGCAACCTAAGCTACAGAAGACCATGAAGCTGAATGGGTTCCCCTCTCATTCTGGAAAGCTCAACATTAACAATGCAGAAAACAATTATGCATTGTCTATAACTTTGATGACATCTAAATTTCCTGTCTTATCATAGGTCAGAATGAGTCTATTTTCTAAATATAATGTCTAGATATCCTGACACATGCAATAAACTTCACCTTGACAAAGAACATGATCTCCTTGCATGCTTTATTAAGCAAGAATCTAAGGTTCAAGCACACAAATTTGAATACTGAAACTTTATGGCAGTTACTTCCACTCAAGTTTTGTGATACCACTTGGTTTTAATGACTTCAATGGGTTAACTTTGCGTGAGGGTCAGGTTTTATATGTTTATATTTTCTTAGCCTTGGTCAGGAGAAGTGGCTTTGCTTGCCTTTGTGTGGTGTGGAAGTGGTAGGGTTTCACTCCGTTTGAAAACCTAGCACATCCCAAGAGGTTACCTTGGTGTAGATTTCGTTCTCGCTGTATGATCGCTCATTGTCGCAAGTGCCTAGCACTGCCAGGCTTTGAAAGGAACTTCTAAGAGGTTAAAAAAGCTTCTGTACGAAAGGATTGTTTTCCCTTGTGTGGACAGGATACAGTCTGCAGCTGTTTGGCTTGCGAGGGTGATACGGATCTGATTGTATACAGTATGGCGGGAGCCGTGGGTACAGCTGGGAGAGAGGTTATAAATTTTAAAAGCGATGCAGATTTTTGTCATTAATTGGCTGCTAATAAAAGCAAAGGATCGCTTCTAACTGTGGGAGCCTGTGGCTCTGGATCTGATATCAGGAATTCATACACATTGCACAGTTTTAGGGATTCTGACCACGACTAATTGAAATATGAGGCCTACTGATCAAATTTAGCATTACCAGCATACACTATGGTTTGGGACTGTATGGCGACAAGGTAGCATTTATTACTTATTCTCTATAACACTGCTTGATTGAAATATCTAGCTATGTTGTCAGCAGAGGCCCAGCTGGGCTTTAGTACAGCTAATTAAGTCATTAAAAGAGAGGTCAAGCAATCTAATTCTTGCATACTAAAGTACAAAAAGTCTTTTATTATATTTTTTAATAAGTTAAGATTTGAATTTTTAAAGAAATTTCTTTTTAATAATAAATGCATTTACTGGCTTATTTATTGAAGTCTTAATTTAAATATATAGAGGTAGAAATTATGAGCCTGTCAATACACAATTTCCAAAGCAGTTTATATGGTTATATGGTTTAGTACACATGGTGAGTGTGATTTTTGAATGTTGTTCAATGAATTAAATTATTGATAGAAGCTTCTGATACTTTTCTACTGATTATTTCAGCATGGCAGTCTTTTTAAAGGAAAACAGTTCAAAGATACACACTGAAGAATACATCATGTCTCTTGGAAGTCTAAACAAATGCTAGAGTATGGCATTCTGTGAGATAAGAGTTTTAGGGCTGAAAGTCTGAGGTTTTAGTTGTTTACTTCTTCATAAACAACTTACATATCAAACTAGTCTTCCAATCTCTTTTAATCTTGTTTTGAGAGAGCATGTGAACTGATTTTCATAAGTGAATCAGTGCAAATGAAAACATTGATGCATTTGATTGGATATTTATTAAAATCATTCAAAATATTTTTATAGGTGATAGATCATTTCACTCAGTAAGGATGGGATAATTCTTGTTTTCTTTTATTATTTTATTATGCTCGAGTGTTCAAATATCAAATTTTTTCAACGTAGACTTCTCAGATAAACACTAAATATAGTGGATGTTCTAAAAAAAGTTTTGAGAACAACTCATAGCTTTTTGCCTTTAAACTCTTCAACATTCTTAGTTGCAGTGTGCAAAACCAAGTTTGGTGGAACACTTAACTTATATTCATTCAGTTTCTCACTACTACTGATAGAACTGGAAAAATAAGAGAATAAAAGTATTCATATGTTAGCAATGAGATTAATTTCTCAGTGTTGTACTTGCTATTTTGGTAGCTGTCAAAATTATGAGCAAAATTAGTGGATATCATTGATTTTATTGTATTTATTGTATTACTAAAAAAATCCCAAATCAAGTTAGGGAATAAGGGAAGAGTGATTGGAGAAGCTTTAAAAATGTATGGGATAAATGATACAAAGTAGTTCAAATTACAACAAGAGCTGTCTTAGTTAGGAAGGGTTCAAAATATCAAATGAGGCCTCCTTTAGAAAAATCCCGAAGAGAGCTATGGCGAGATACAGGTCTTATTCCAAATTTCATATCTGCTGGGGATTTGCTTTCAGCATGAGGCTGACATGGAACAACTGTTACTAATTTTTGCAGTTTTATTAGAGTCCAGCATGCAGACCTAAGCACGCCACTGCTGTTTTGGCAGACTACACATTTTCAAGTATAACGTGTGCTGACATAAATATATTATGACGATAATAGCTTTCCAGAGATTGAGAAACTTTGGACTCTCAATGTAGATCATTGTTCTCTAGCTGCTAAGGCTTAAAAGCCTTGGGAAGTAAAAATCATGCATATAATAGATTACGAACTTATTCCCAGATGTGGCTCTCCTTGCTGATGCATTTAATTCTGTACAAGGGCCACTTTATTCTTACCTAATGGACAGCCTAATGCGGTGTCATAGAGATTGGATGCTGCTGGCCAATTGTATGATACAGAATACAGAAGCCACGTACTTATAGATGAACTCATGAAGACAGATCTTCCCCATGACCAAGCACGAGTTGTGCTCAAGGAGATTCCTGTGTTGAAAATGCTGAAAATGCCTGTATTTTTCATTACTGCGTATTCAATCCATATCTCAAGTTGTTCTTTCTTTTTCTTCTAGATAAGACTAAAGCTTGGTCTTATTTAGAATCACACAAACAAACACCAGAATAGTTGGTTGTGGTTCAAACCTGCTATCAGAAAATGAATCTTTGTGTCAAAAAATGATTTTTCCCAAACTCTTGTAGAGATAATTTCTCTGTAATAGGCTTTGTTAGTAATAACACATCTTCTGCCAAACTTTTGAGAGGCATGTTCAATTAGACACATTGTAATTAAAGCAAAGAATGATCACATTCTTTGAATAGTAACTCTTATCCTGCTCAGTTAACAGGATCTGCACATTAAGAGTGATACCTCATTTCTCATCAGTTCTTCCATGTGGGATCTCTTCTTGCTGACACCAAAGTATGTCAGATGGTTTCTTAGAGAGCTAATTCATCTCTCCAGTCCCATTTCTGGTTTTTGGTGGATTTACCCTGACTGGGGACCTCACATTACCCATTTTCATGAGTGAGAAGAAAGCAAATGAAGAGTTTACCTGTTTCTGTTAACATCATTTAAAAATGGACCCAAATGTCAGATGAATGTCTCTTTCCAGAAAAAAAAGATATGGTCTGCAGATTTACTTCTCACAACATGTTATTGTGTTAACTATCTGTTTGAAAGAAGTAGTTCATTTTATAGGGATAAGAAAGTTTGGAGCTCCTCAGCTCACATTTATTTTCAGGGCCAGGAGTATGGAATATGACTGAAGAACCAAAATCTATTCTCAAAAGAATTCCAGCTCAATTTTAAAAATCAGAAGTTATGGAAGGTTTTGGGTAAGCCTATGAATCCCTGGGCACCTGTCCAAAATGAACCTCTAAGTCTTTTGAAGTCTGCCCATTGCTAATACACACAGTACAGTCTAATCCAGCTGTCTGCCCCTTTTCCTGTTTCTCTTTCTCTTTCCTCACTCTGTCCTAAGGTACCAATAGCTTCCTACAATAGGAGATGTTTTGGAGAATGAGTTTTGCCTCTTGGAAATGTTCCCACACAACCAATCCAGCTTTCTGTTGGTGCTGGGGGTGGGGAGAATAGATACTGCTTTGCACGTGTGTCTTTCTTGTTGATATGCATTTACAGCTGCAATTCCTACCCAATTCAAATTATAAGATATTTTAATCATCAGTAATAACAAACATGTCTTTGCTAGATTTGTTTTCTGTTTAAATAAAAAATACATAAATTTGAAGAACAACATTGATTTACAGAGGAAAGTAAACAAAATACAATTTTTTGAAAATCAAGTTCATTGATATCTCTTAGTACTGTAAAACGTTATGTTATATTGTCCTAAATTTTACAGTTTCAATGGATTAAGTGAATGGAATTTCAATTTCTGTTTTATGGTTCATGTTTGGTTAATGACTTTACTATTTTGATACATGTTTATTAAAATTCTTTTTCTTTAAGTAATTTTCTTTGAGGTATGTATTTTAGCTGATAATGCAGATAAAAATTTTCAAGACATTTCTGAAATAGACATAATAAACTTTGAATTGTGGTTAGGAGACATTGCAATGAGGCAAATGCTTAAGAAAGCATGTATTCTTTTGAAATTTTTCCTTTCTTGATCATCTTTTGTTCACAGTTGGATATTCCTTTATTCATTCTATGCAACTATTTCTGAAATGGAAATTCTTGAAATATTTCTAAGCTGATTTTACACAAACAGTTGCAGAGTCAGTTTAAATAATTTGATGTTATCATCACAGAACACCACTAAGAAAGGGGGGTAATAACAGAAAAGTCAGCTCTGTCATTGCACTGAAGTGTGTAATAAAAAGCCTGATTTTTCATAAATGAAGACTGACAAGTTGGAGGAAGAGGGAAAAACTTGGAAAAAAAAACCAAAAGCACAAGTTCAAGTGAAGAAGCTTCTAGAGGCTTTCCCTCTGTCCACAATGTGCTTCTTGCTTTTCTCTTTTCCTTGATAACTAAAGTCACTTAGGTGGTGAGCAATTCTTGTGTGCAGACCACCCCACCAAGAGCTGGGCAGTGCCTTCATTGGAGAAAGGGTGCTCATAATATGAAAAAGAAATAAACAGACAAAACAAAGACAACAGCCCAATTTAAAATCTGTTCTTTTTTTTAAATTTCAACCCTGCCTGATGATTTTAAAGAGATTTCTAATCATTTCTAATACATATTTTTATCTCTAGGACAGAATAGCACCCAATTGTCTTTTGATTTGGTTGGGAGAATAAGAGTTGAAAGATATTTGCTCAGAACTTTAGAGATTCAACTATCTTCAAAATTCCAGGAAGGGTTGTGATGAGCTGATCCTGACATTATGTGGCAGAGAAAATGACAAAGAATAACATAAACGCTTTGTGGACATGAAGAACCAGAATCATGCATATTATTGACCTCCAGGATCAAAATGAAATGCTACAGAAACAGGTGGGGCCAGCATGGAGGGTCCACATAGAGACTCATCCAACAAATATATATACATATCCATTCTATTAGTTCTGCTCCTCTAGAGAATCCTAATACACAGACTATCATCAATTTTTAAAATTTTTTTAACATTTTTATTATTATTTCTGCTCATACAAACTTAATAGGTAGACCAGTTCCCTCCCCCCTCCTTCTCCCCCCGAACCCCCTGCTCCCCCTCCCTCCCTCCCCATCTCCCAGTGCCTCCCCCCCAATTCCCAGAGAGTCCTTTATTGTGTATGCCTAACTCTCCTCTTGGTCCTCCTCTCCGATGACGTACAAGGACCCAGTGGCATTTCCCTGAACCCTTTCTCGTGTTCCCCTTAAGCATAGGAACACTACTGTGGCTGTCAATCCCTTGCCTCCAAGGATCTTGGTGCCTTTAGCCGATGTTAGACTTTGTGAGGTCAATAGTGTGTTGGACATTGCGCAGGGCATGCAAAGTCCTATTATGATTGCTTCGGCCCTAACTAGTGTGGAGAATCTTCAAATCATTGCTCCTCCCATCCTTTTGCTCTTACAGTCTTACTGTCCCCTCTTCCGCAAATGTCCCTGAGCTTCAGGATGGGGGGGAGATTATGCTGGCTTAGTTTTATGTGGTTGATATAGAGTCTCTGAAGTTCTGGATTGTGGTTTGTTGATTTTCTTTTGCAGTTTTGCTGCTCCTGCAATGCCCTTCACTCCATCCTGATGGGCACTGTATGTCATCCCCTGGTCAGAGACAAAAAACTGTTAAACTGGAGTCTAGTTATAATAGCACATTCAAGGGTAGATGTAATAAAAGCTGGAAACCTCGGTGAGGGAGGGGTCAGTCACCCATTTGCAAAATGATCACCTTTCATCTGCCAGACTATATGCCGTCCCCTTCTGGTGAGATCATACCCCCTCAGTTGTACATGATCAGGAACGAATGTCTGTGAACTTAACCAGGTGTCACATTACTTACTTGCATTCTTTGGAGGCCGATTTTCTCTGCTGTAACATGGTCCCCTCTCTCCCTGTTTCTGGTGTGGCCCTCCAACTCCATCCCTCCTGTTCACAATCCTTGCAATTACTGTATTACATAGGTTTACCCTTGAGTGTCTCAATGTGGGCTGGGTGAGTTTGGCACTAGGAGCCACCTATTAGGGAGTACATACGGTGCTTAACTTTCTGGGTTTGGGATACTTCACTTAATATAATTGTTTCTAATGACATCCATTTCCCAGCAAATTCCAGTAATTCATCATTTTTGATGGCTGAGTAGTACTCCATTGTATAGATGTCCTACAGTTTCCTTGTCCACTCATCAACTGTTGGACATTTAGGTTGATTCCATGACTTTGCTATTGTAAACAGTGCTGCTATGAACATGGTCGTGCTTGTGCTATCGAGGCAAACCTCTGCTGCATGGGGGGTTATTCCCAAAAGTGGAATAGCAGGGTCATATGGCATTTCAATCTTTAATTTCTTTAAGAATCTCCAGACAGCTCGCCAGAGTGGCTGTATGAGCCTGCATTCCCACCAGCAGCAATGTAGCAGAGTTCCCCTCTCTCCACATCCTCTCCAGCATTTGTCGTTGTTTGTATTGTGGATTTTTGCCATCCTGACCGGGGTGAGATGATATCTCAGGGAAGTTTTGATTTGCATTTCCCTGATGGCTAAAGAAGTGGAGCATTTTTTAAGATATTTGTTAGACATTTTAATTTCATCCCTGGTAAAATTTCTTTTAAGTTCCAGGGCCCATTTTTTAATTGGGCCATTGGTTTCCTTGGTGTTTAATTTTCTAAGTTCTTTGTGCACTCTGGACAGTAGAGCTCTATCAGATATGTGGTTAGTGAAGATTTTCTTCCATTCTGTGGTTTGCCTTTGAGCTCGTGTTACAATCTCTTTATCTGAACAGAAGCTCTTTAATTTCACAAGATCCCAACTGTTGAGAGTTGGTAGCAGTGACTGTGCCATTGGATGTCTGTTTAGGAAATGTTGTCCTAGCCCAATCAGCTCAAGGGAGTTCCCTGTCCATTCAGCTATGATTTTTATAGTCTCTGGCTTGATATCAAGGTCCTTGATCCATTTGGAATTAAATCTTGTACATAGTGACAAGTATGGGTCCAGCTTTAATCTTCTGCATGTGGAGATCCAGTTTTGCCAGCACCATTTGTTGAAGATGCTGTTCTTTTTCCATTGGATTCTTTGGGCCCCTTTGTCAAAGATGAAATGGCTGTAATTTTGTGGGCTTATATCTGGGTCTTCAACCCTTATCCATTGATCTGTGTGTCTATTTTGGAGCCAGTACCAGGCTGTTTTTATAACTATGGATTTGTAGTATAGACTAAGGTTTGGTATGGTAATACTTCCAGCAGTGTTTTTGTTACTCAGGATTGTCTTTGCTATCCTGGGTCTTTTGTGCCTCCATATGAATTTTGAGATTATTTGGTCAACTTCTTTAAAGAATTGCTTTGGGATTTTAATTGGTATAGCATTGAATTTGTATATTGCCTTTGGTAGGATGGTCATTTTTACAATGTTGATTCTGCCAATCCAGGAACATGGGAGATCTTTCCACCTTCTGGTGTCTTCTGCAATTTCTTTCGTTAGGATTTTATAGTTTTCATTGTAAAGGCCTTTTACCTCCTTGGTTAGGTTTATAGCAAGGTATTTCATTTTTTTAGGGGCTACAGTAAATGGGATTGTTTTTCTCAAGGCTTTTTCACTTCTTTCATTCTGGACATATAGGAAGGCCTCTGATTTTTGCACATTTATTTTGTATCCTGCCACCCTGCTGAACTTCTCAATTAGTTCCAGGAGCTTCCTGGTGGAGTTTTTGGGATCCCTCAGGTATAAGATCATGTCATCTGCAATTAGGGATAGCTTTACTTCTTCCTTGCTGATTTGAATCCCTTTTATGTCCCTTTCTTGTCTTATGGCTTCAGCTAAGACTTCAAGTACAATATTGAATAGAAGTGGTGAGAGTGGACAGCCTTGTCTAGTTCCTGATCGAAGTGGGAATGCTTCCAATTGTTCCCCATTGAGCATAATCCTTGATGTGGGCTTGTTGTATACAGCTTTTATTATATTGATAAAGGTTCCTTCCATTCCTACTGTCTCTAGCGTTTTGATCATAAAAGGCTGTTGGATCTTGTCAATGACTTTTTCTGCATCTATCGAGAATATCATGTGGTCTTGTTCTTTGGACTGGTTTACATGATGAATTACATTTATTGATTTTTGTATGTTGAACCAACCTTGTGTGCCGGGGATGAAGCCTACTTGGTCCCCACGAATGATCTTTTTGATATGTTTTTGAATCGGATTTGCTAAGACTTTGTTGAGAATCTTTGCATCTGTGTTCATCAGAGAGATCGGCCTATAGTCTTCTTTTTTAAGTGAATCTTTATTAGGTTTTGGGATTAAGACGATATTAGCTTCATAGAAGGAATTTAGTAGTGTTCCTTCCTTTGCTATTTGATGGAACAGTTTAAGGAGTATTGGTGTTATTAACTCCTTAAATGTCTGGTAGAATTCTGTGCTGAATCCATCTGGTCCAGGACATTTTTTGGTGGCAAGATTCGAGATTAGATTTTGACTTTTGTTGTAAAAAAATAATACAGGTGTGGATGGCTCCATCATTGGGTAGTATGCATATTTTTAGTTATCTCAGGAAGTTTCGTTATGGCTCTATTGCTTTACCCTCTGATTGACAACATATAGGGTTCCCCTTCTCTACACCTTCAACAGCAAGGGTTATTTTTTCTTTTTGAAAATAGTCATTCTAACTGGAGAGGGCTGATCTTTTCATTGTGGTTTGATTTGCATTTCCCTAGTGATGGGTGAAACAATATTTTACATACCTGTTGGTTCTTTGTGTGTCTCCTTTTGAGAAATATCTATACAGTTTTTTCATTTTACATTTGGTTATTAAGTTATTATTGTTACATTATTCTTGATGTAAGTTGTTTAAGTTCTTCGTGTGTTCTGAATCTTACTACTTTCTCAGATGAACAGACAGCAAGCATTTTCCTCTCTACATAGATTCGATTGCCATGAATTTATTTACTGATTGATTCATTCATTCTTTGAAATGATCTCATGTGGCTTAGGCTGACTTTGGACTCTCTAAGTAAGCGCATGTAACCTTGAACTTCTGGTCCTCTTACCTCCACATCTCTAGTGCTGGCATTGCAGGTTGTGCCCCATACCTAGTTCTGTGGTGCTGGCAGTCAAACCCAGGGCTTTGTGAATACCAGGGAAACACTCCATCAATTGAACCGGAGCCTCAACCACTATGTGGGATTCCTTTCTTCTGCTATTCTGAAATCCTGCTCTTCTTTGCCAAAACACTTTTACTTTTTGACCCTACATCATAGACGTTGGCATTGTAATGACTCCTGTTGTCTAAGTTTTCCTATGTAGTAACTTTCCCATGTTTTCCAAGTCCACAGATACACAACTTATGCCTCATCCATCTCCTGGCTCCGTCTCCTCATCTCTGCCACCATACAATACTCCAAATGCAGGAGATCATGTCTTCACTTCCCCCTGCCTCTTCCTTGCCTGTCCTTAAAGACTTCTGTTTCAACACCTTTACACCTTTTTACATTCCCTTCATCTGGAATAACTTCCTCCTCTTTTCTTCTTCATGCCTAGCTAGTCTCCTTGGGAACCTGACTTTCCCTCTCAACCTTTAAGTTTTAGCCTAAGCATTTGCTCCTCTGTGAAGCTTCTGGAGGTTTATTAATGGTGAGATATAGGCTTTGATGTCACCCACATGCCAGTGTTTAAAAGCTACTTTGCCCTGTGATACCTGTGGAAGTAATCTTGCTGATCCTTAAAAGTGTGATGATAATATAAACCCCACAGATTGATTAGGTGGGATTATGTGTGACATATGATAAAAGAAGCAAATGAAATCAAATACCTTGCTCAGTCCTGGGCACATGGTAGACATACAGCCTGTGGCAATTACTGTTGTGGCTGTGGATATCAACACCAGGGGTAACACTAGTAGTGGTAACGTAATAATTCCATACAGAATTAATCCTTCCTTCACAGATCTGTAGAGTGCTGCACAATCCTCCTAAGTTTTGCATATGTTAGGTTAGTTTTCCTCCTTCATGCTGTCCCCTTGTCATGAATCAGTCTGAATAAGCCATACCATATTTTAGGGAGTGTTAAGTAGTTTATAAAAAGGGTTATGCGATGATAGAATAAAATGTGGTGGTATTAAATTACAGCACAAGGAACAGAGAATAAGAAAAGAAATTAGAATAAGCCAGTGCATGGAAATGAGGTATGACTTAACAATTCTATACATTTCTAATAAGGAGCAGAGTTGTTCTTGTGCTTCCTCATGGCTACAGCAAAGAAGGAAATGATATTTACAATTTACAGATAGTAAAAATGAGTCCACTACCGAGGATAAACATCATATGCCCAAGAACTGAGCCTTGTCTAGAAGCTTCATTGGTGCATTTATCACAAAGTGATACTGTTGTGGGTTGGACAGAAGGCTCAGAAATTAACAGGCCACCTCTCAAGCTGAAGGTTCTGAGTTTAGACCCCAGGTCCCATGTGGAAAAAAACAAAACAAAACAAAAAAAACCGCCAGGTGGAAACAGCGGAGGCCTATACTTCCGGTCCCGGTGGGTGGGACCTGGGAAACCCGAGGGTGATGCAAAAAGGAGGTAGAAGCAATCTAGGATGATTCCGAAGACAACCTTCATCCTCCACGGGGACACAGTGCACTCTGACACACACACACACACACACACACACACACACACACACACTAAATAAATAAAGTGACACTGTTGTGCACTCCTGGTTTTTGAACTAGTATCACGTGCAAACAAGTTGACCATATAGCCATGGTCAAGCCTGTTAGAGTCCAGTGCACATCTCAGCACTCCCTGGGCATTTGGTATGCACAGGAAGGCTCGCAGAGGGATGCCACGGAAGACAATTTCCAGTAACTTCCTTAACAGAAAGAAGAAAATTTTGTGTGGTAGTTTTTTTACATGTTTAAGCTCTGAATTCCAAATTTCAAACTCTCAAAGGCATTATAGGAAATATGGCTCACTGTTTAGCATATTTTAGTTTGTTTCAAATATGTTTCAAATTTCTTCTTAAATGGCTACATGAGACATAGATTTTTTTCTTATTTTCCTCTGCCTTCTCTGGTGGGAGTTGAGCATCATTTCATCTTGGCTTTTTCCAGGGTTGCCATATGTATACACTTACAGAGTACCATTATTTACAGAGCTACTTGTTTGATGGAAACTCCGGACAGAGCATGAGCGTATTGTTCAGCCAGAGCAGTGACGCAAAGTACAGAATCCTCGGGAAGGAAGTGCTTATTTTTAAACCAGTTTGGCTTCCTGCAAGGAAAGGATATCAGGACAGTGAGGATGAGTGGAAGAAGATAAAATAGGTTGGCTGAGCAATGGCTTACTGTGATAAAACTTCAAGATTAGAAAAGACAGGGAAGAATTCAGTTCTTGCCAGAGGCTATGATATTAGAACAAATAATAGCACTGTAATGTCAGCATTAAACTCCAGTTCTCTCTTTCTCTTTTTCCTTTCTCTCTCTTTCTCTCTCTCTCTCTCTGTGAGTGTGTGTGTGTGTGTGTGTGTGTGTGTGTGTGTGTGTGTGTGCGCGCGCGCATGCGTGTTAGCTAAGGAAGGGATGTTTGCCATCTTTACTGCCCTTTGTCTTTGTGATCATACCTGGAAGAGAGGCGAAGTGGGTATCAGATCTGGGAACCTTCTGAGCTGGGGGAGGAGTTCTGAGCTGGGGGAGGAGGTCCTCATTAAAATGCATTGTCTTCACCGAGTAGCACCTAAAGGAAGCTCATTTCATACATCGCAGAGACACCTGCATGTGGATGTCCAGTGCAACACTATTCTATGGGGTATCAAGCTATGGAGACATTCCAGGTGTTGATCAACAAATGAATCAACAAAAGAAAGTGTGACGTGTGACATTCACACACTGTGATTTTATGTGGCCACAAAAGATGGAATTACACATTTTCCTGGAAAAAATGAGTGGAACTGAAAACCATCATGTTAAGCAAAATAAAACAGTTTTAGACAGCTAGAACATGCTTTTCCCCATATGTGAATCCTAGATACATGTTCATAAGATGGCTGGGGAGAGGCAGGTGAATAGTGGAAGGGAGGAAGAGAAAAGGGAGAAAGAAAAGCACATGAAGGATGAATATGATTGAAAGCACAGTATGTGCTCAGCCTCTGGCACCGTATCCTGTTCTGCTATTCTCTTGAAGGTTGTTCCTGCCCTGTCCAATGCTTTGACCCATCAGGACATTCTGGAAGTTCTCAGAAAGTTCTGGAGAAAAGGCAAATGGCTTGTAAGCATAGAAATTATATATACAAATCTGATAAGCAACCATAATTAAAAGGACAGTAAAATGCCCTAGAAGGGTTTCATAATTTGGGGGGAGGGATCAGAATTTTGTCAGCATGAATGTAGCATTTTTTAACTTTAGAAAGTTCTATCATTAGGTTTCACTTCAGCATAAATCATTGTGGGTTGAGGTTCTGAAGCTCTCCCCACATATCAGCATTTTTTTACAGTGAGTTTTGCTATTTTACACTCCATCCCATGCCCCCGCTCCTTTTCCCCTTACAACCCTTATTCTCTGCCAGCCTTCCTCCTATTTTCATATCTTTTTGCATGTGTGGCCCACTGAGTTTCATCTTCATCCTCGCTATCAAGGTTGGAGCAGAGCTGCTTCGGCCCCACTCCTCACTGCCTTGCACTCTACTGATTAAGAGAATACCCTACACAACAACATCAGGGCATTTACAAGCAGAATGCTGCTGACTGTGAAAAGTAAAGATGAAAGTACGCTTTGCATTCTCCTGTGTGAGCCTGGGACACAAGTACCTATCACTAGGCAAAGAGAGAGAGAGTTATGATTCCATAGCGTGTTTCAAGCATTTCATGAAACCATGCAGTCTGATAGACATGTTCAGGGGCTGGAATCAGTTACCCTTTTTGTGTTGTTTTTACCATCTTTCTAATCAATCACCTACCTTTGCAGTGAAATCTAATTTGGAGTTAGTAGTGATTAGAGTGAGAATCACAAGCTATCCTAGATTAAAAAAATGTATGCTTTCGACCCTGAGGCTAGGTATGCGGGAGACTTTTGCCTCAGTTGAACATTCTCCAACTTTTTGAATGAAGAATGTGCTATCTTCTATAAATCTCATCGATGTAGTAGAGATACTCATGCCAAGGTTAGAGATGAAGTACAGGTGAGGCTTACTACTTTTATTATTCTTATTTTGTTTAAAGAGTATTTTTGACCATCTTTTTTGGATTTTTTTTGTGTGTGCATGTTTATGAGCAAATGAACATTGTGGGGATCAAACTCAGAACCTTACACATACCAGGCAAGTGTTCTACCACAAAGCTGCATACCAGCCCTAGTTTGCCAAGTGTGAGACATTTGAGGACATTAACTTCTCCCTGTTTTTAACCATTCTTTCACAGACTCCTCCTAGAAAAATAAAATTAAATGCAACACAGAGAGTGCAACACAAACAGTGCTTAGGGTTTTTATGCTCCAAGCACTGCTAACTTTCTGATTTCAAAGGTATTTCCTTAAGAGGATGACTTTTGTACTGTTCTAGTGAGGATCCTTCCTAGTCCTTTTGGTAGAATGCAACCATTTTGGATGGAATGTCTATGTGATCCAGAGGAGTCCCAACTTGTACTAAGCTACATGTAGACTTTAAGCCTTTCCTTTAAAGCTCTATTTATTTTCATTAAGCCTCTTTGTTTTCAGCCAGGTAATGTATTTGGGTTTAGAAATGTGAAACTTTGGCTTACGTGGCTGTTTTCCCTTTATGCAGATTTTATGCCAGTCTGTGTGTGTGAAAATGCATTTGTATAATTGCTTGTTTAATCTGGCAGCTCTGAGCACTTGGTATGCGGTGTGGCTCACCCCACAGCTCAGGTATTAATAGTGTTTTTTGATGAACTGATGAAATTGGTGATGATGTCAATGAAAAGAACATGGGAATAAAATTTGTACTGGAAAACTTCAGAAGCAGAACCAAAGAATGCTTTAAAACTCCATAAGAAAATATGTCTTCATGATCCTAAAAAATCAGGTTCCTTTGTGCGATCATAACCATGAATATACTAATGGCTCTTTGCTTGTCGATGTAAAGCAGGTGTTGACTCCTCTTTTGATTTTAATTTGGTGTCTACTTGCTCTTATGAGAGAAAATAATCATTGTCTTGATTCACTTGGTAGTTTAAAGAGGAGATATTAATTCCTTATCATTTGTATCATATGGTTCTGTCTTTAGATGGACTAAGATTGCATTGTCCTAAAGAGAAGAGGATCTACTCTATTCTTGGCAATCTATAATGTGGCTTAGCTTTCAGCCACCCCAGGATGTATAGATAGTAGGAAATAATATCCTTCATTTCAACTGTTTGGTGAGTCAACCAAGAATTTATTATAAATATTGTACAGTTTTTGTCTCAAAAAGTTCTTTAACATATGACTATCACTTTCTCCCAAAGTGTACAATAAAGTTTGTTATTTTTAATACTTATTTTACTTTAAAAATTTAAATATTCTTAAAATTAAAGTGTTCCATAAGTATTATTTTTATTCCCCCTTTTTTATAGATGAATCGTGGAGTTTAAATAACTTCCTCCAGACAATTAGTTTTAAATTCTGGGAAACAACTACAAGTAAATGCTCTTAATCATGATTCTTCCTTGGCAGAATGTTGGTTTGTAAGATTTTAACAGCGTTGTTTGAAAAAAGAATCTCCACTTACATATTTGAATAAAATGAAAGATTCTTGAGGCCGAGAATTGTTAATCATTCCTAGGGATCTGTGGTAGTCAACTAGACATTTCTAAATTAATGTTACTGGTCAAAGATGAATTCCTTAGTCATTATTTTATACAAATCCATTAAAATTAATCTCATTATTGATGTATTTATACTGTCTGAGCTTCCTCTTTGTGCTGAATACAATGTTAGGTAAATTAACAATTTTGTTTAATTCTCAGCAGTATCAGCGTGAGCTCTCTGAAGAGAGAAACCAAGTCTCTTTATCACAACTATGCCCCATGAGTAAATATTACAAAATGATTATTAATATCAAGCCTATTAATTGTAAAAAAAACTGAGGCCACCTAGGAAATTGAGGTAACTAACCTAATGCTAGACTAGTAAGGGATGATACAGAGGTTTATTTTAAATTTATTTCATATTTTTGCTGGATTCTACTTTTCTGCATGCTTAGTTATTCTTATCACTGAACCAATGAGACTATGTCTTCATGCCTTATATGGGTTTTCCGCTCTTGAACAAATGACATCTGACAAATGACTTTAATAAGCATTCAAAAATAGGCTTGCCTACTAAAGTCTAGTGAGGGGATGAGGAATCATTAAGAAGCAAAATCTTTCATTAGATTATTATTTTCTTTTTTCATATATATATATATACAGCATATATATGTATATATTATGCTGTATATATATATATATATATGTATGTGTATATATATATTCTGTATGCACGTACATGGCAGAACATGTGCCCGTGGAGATGGAGATGAGAGGTCAGGTATCTTCTTCAATCTCCCCACTTTATTTCTTGAGACAATGTGTGTCACTGAACTTGGAGCTCACCGATTGCCACGTCCCAGTAATTCTCCTGTCTCAACCACCCAGTGTTGGAATTGCAGATAAAATCTGACACCCCTGACTTTTCACAAGGGGACTGGGAATCTGAACTCAGGACTTCACACTTTACTTTCTCCACGGAGCCTTCTCCCCACTCCTAATTTCTATTTTCTCTTAAAATGCCAATGTGTTCCTGTCACTTAGGTCTGCTTTGCTCCTCTTTGCTAACTTTTCTCTTTGTAAAGAGTTAGAATTGGGATTGGAGAGATGGCTCAGGGGTTAAGATTTTTCCTCGCAAGCAGAAGGTCCTGAGTTTGGATCCTAGGTCCTATGTAAAAATGCCAGGTAGAAAATGGCAGCAGCTGCACTTCTGACCCTGGTGGGCAGAGCCTGAGAAATCCATATCCTTGCTTGTCTGACTTTCCTACTCTTCACTTTGTCCTGCAGTATATGTTAATTTCTTTCTAAGGCCAATATAGCATTGCAAGTGTTTCTTGAGTCTGGCATAATTCTTCAGTCTTTACCTTTCTCAGCATGCTTTCTCATGCATATCTCCTGTGTCCTGAAATATTTCTTCCTTACTGCAGCACAGCTGGTCCACGCTGGGGGCCCTCTGCTCCTTTCTTGCCTACTCTATGTGTTCATTTCAGCACTGGTACTGACCTGGGCTCCTTCTATCACTTAAGCCATCTGAATACTGTTTCTGTGTCTAGAACATTCTTTACTTTGCTTTAGAGTTTTGGCTAATCTTCCCTTTGACCTTCTTTTCTCCTCTCCTTCACTCCCATAGACTTCTTTTTTTTTATTTTTTTATTTTTTATTAAAAATTTAATTATACATTTTAAAATTTTTTAACAGTTCCCTCCCTCCCCCCTCCTCCCCCCGAACCCCCTCCCCTTCTCCCAGTGCCTCCCCCCCCAATTCCCAGAGACTCCTTTATTGTGTACGCCTAACTCTCCACTGGGTCCTCCTCTCCGATGACATATAAGGACCCAGTGGCATTTCCATAAGCCCTTTCTCTTGTTCCCCTTAAGCATAAGATCACTACTATGGCTGTCAATCCCTTGCCTCCAGGGGTCTCGGTGCCCTTAACAGATGCTAGACTTTATGAGGGCGACAGTGCGCTGGACATTGCGCAGGGCATGCAAAGTCCCATTATGATTGCTTTGGCCCCAACTATTGTTGAGAATCTTGCAAATCGTTGCTCCTCCCATCCTTTTGCTCTTCCGCAAATGTCCCTGAGCTCCAGGATGGGGAGAGATTAAGCTGTCCTAGTTCTATGTGATTGATATAGAGTCTCTGAAGTTCTGGATTGTGGTTTGTTGATTTTCTTTTGCAGTTTTGCTGCTCCTGCAATTCCCTTCACTCCATTCTGCTGGGCACTGTATGTCACCCCCTGGCCAAAAGAGACAAAAAGCTGTTAAACTGGAGTCTTGTTGTAATAGCACATTCAAGGGTAGATGTAATAAGAGTAGGAAACCTCACTGAGGGAGGGGTCCATCACCCATTTGCAAAATGATTACTTTTTATCTGCTAGACTATATGCCCTCCCCTTCTGGTGAGATCAGGAAAGAACGTCTGTGAACTTAACCAGGTTTCTCATTACTTACTTGCAGACCTTGATGGAGGCCTATTTTCTCTGCTGTAACATGGTCCCCTCTCTCCTTGTTTCTGGTGTGGCCCTCCTAACCCATCTCTCTTGTTCATAATCCTTGCAATTACTGTGTTATATAGGTTTACTTTTGAGTGTCTCAATGTGGGCTGGGTGAGTTTGGTACTAGGAGCCACCTATTAGGGAGTACATATGGCGCTTAATTTTCTGGGTTTGGGATACTTCACTTAATATAATTCTTTCTAATGACATCCATTTCCCAGCAAATTCCAGTAATTCATCATTTTTGATGGCTGAGTAGTACTCCATTGTATAGATGTACCACAGTTTCCTTATCCACTCGTCAACTGTTGGACATTTGGGCTGATTCCATGACTTTGCTATTGTAAACAGTGCTGCTATGAACATGGTCGAGCTTGTGCTATCGAGGCGAACCTCTGCTGCATGGGGGGTTATTCCCAAAAGTGGGATAGCAGGGTCATATGGCATTTCAATCTTTAATTTCTTTAAGAATCTCCAGACGGCTCGCCAGAGTGGCTGTATGAACCTGCATTCCCACCAACAATGTAGGAGAGTTCCCCTCTCTCCACATCCTCTCCAGCATTTGTCGTTGTTTGTATTGTGGATTTTTGCCATCCTGACCGGGGTGAGATGATATCTCAGGGAAGTTTTGATTTGCATTTCCCTGATGGCGAAGGAAGTGGAGCATTTTTTAAGATAATTGTTAGACATTTTAATTTCATCCCTGGTAAAGTTTCTTTTAAGTTCCAGGGCCCATTTTTTAATTGGGCCAGTATTTTCCTTGGAGTTTAGTTTTCTAAGTTCTTTGTGCACTCTGGACAGTAGAGCTCTGTCAGATATGTGGTTAGTGAAGACTTTCTCCCATTCTGTGGGTTGCCTTTGAGCTCGTGTGACAATCTCTTTATCTGAACAGAAGCTCTTTAATTTCACAAGATCCCAACTGTTGAGAGTTGGTAGCAGTGACTGTGCCATTGGATGTCTGTTTAGGAAGTGTTGGCCTAGCCCAATCAGCTCAAGGGAGTTCCCTATCCTTTCAACTATGGTTTTTAAAGTCTCTGGCCTCATATCAAGGTCCTTGATCCATTTGGAATTAAGTCTTGTACATGATGACAAGTACAGGTCCAGCTTTAATCTTCTGCATGTGGAGATCCAGTTTTGCCAGCACCATTTGTTGAAGATGCTGTTCTTTTTCCATTGGATTCTTTGGGCCCCTTTGTCAAAGACCAAATGGCTGTAACTTTGTGGGCTTATATCTGGGTCTTCAATCCTTATCCATTGATCTGTGTGTCTATTTTGGAGCCAGTACCAGGCTGTCTTTATAACTATGGATTTGTAGTATAGACTTAGGTTTGGTATGGTAATACCTCCAGCTGTGTTTTTGTTACTCAGGATTGTTTTTGCTATCCTGGGTCTTTTGTGCCTCCATATGAACTTTGAGATTGTTTGGTCAACTTCTTTGAAGAATTGCTTTGGGATTTTGATTGGTATAGCATTGAATCTATATATTGCCTTTGGTAGGATGGTCATTTTTACAATGTTGATTCTGCCAATCCAGGAACAAGGGAGGTCTTTCCACCTTCTGGTGTCTTCTGCAATTTCTTTCTTTAGGGTTTTAAAGTTTTCATTGTAAAGGTCTTTTACCTCCTTAGTTAGGTTTATACCAAGGTATTTCATTTTTTTAGGGGTTATAGTAAATGGCATGGTTTCTCTCAAGGCTTTTTCACTTCTTTCATTCTGGGCATATAGGAAGGCCTCTGATTTTTGCACATTTATTTTGTATCCTGCCACCCTGCTGAACTTCTCAATTAGTTCCAGGAGCTTGCTGGTGGAGTTTTTGGGATCCCTCAGGTATAAGATCATGTCATCTGCAAATAGGGATAGCTTGACTTCTTCCTCGCTGATTTGAATCCCTCTTATGTCCCTTTCTTGTCTTATGGCTTCAGCTAAGACTTCAAGTACAATATTGAATAGAAGTGGTGAGAGTGGACAGCCTTGTCTAGTTCCTGATCAAAGTGGGAATGATTCTAATTGTTCCCCATTGAGCATAATCCTTGCTGTGGGCTTGTTGTATATAGCTTTTATTATATTGATTAAGGTTCCTTCCATTCCCACTGTCTCTAGCGTTTTGATCATAAAAGGCTGTTGGATCTTGTCAAAAGCTTTTTCTGCATCTATCGAGAGTATCATGTGGTCTTGGACTTTGGACTGGTTTACATGATGAATTACATTTATTGATTTGCGTATGTTGAACCAACCTTGTGTGCCGGGGATGAAGCCTACTTGGTCCCCATGAATGATCTTTTTAATATGTTTTTGAATCCGATTTGCTAAGACTTTGTTGAGAATCTTTGCGTCTGTGTTCATCAGGGAGATCGGCCTATAGTTTTCTTTTTTAAGTGAATCTTTATTAGGTTTTGGGATTAAAACGATATTAGCTTCATAGAAGGAATTTGGTAGTGTTCCTTCCTTTGCTATTTGATGGAACAGTTTAAGGAGTATTGGTGTTATTAACTCCTTAAATGTCTGGTAGAACTCTGTGCTGAATCCATCTGGTCCAGGACATTTTTTGGTGGGAAGATTCGAGATTACTTCCTCAATTTCCTTATATGTTATAGGACTATTTAAATAATTCACCACTTCCTGATTCAATTTAGGTAAGTTGTGTTTACTTAGAAATTCATCCATCTCTTTTGTGTTGTCAAACTTCACAGAGTATAAGTTTTTGAAATATGATGTTATAATTCTCTGGATTTCTTGGGTATCAGTAGTGATAACTCCATGTTCATTTCTAATTTTGTTAATTTGGGTTTTCTCTCTCTTGCTTTTGGTTAGTTTAGCTAGGGGTGTATCAATCTTGTTGATTTTTTCAAAGAACCAGCTTTTTGATTGGTTGATTTTTTCTATCGTTTTCTTAGTCTCGATTTCAGATATTTCTCCCCTTATTTTGCTAATCTCTTCTCTTCTACTGCTTTTGGGATCAGATTGCTCTAGTTTCTCTAAAGCTTTAAGCTGCATTGTTAAGTTGTTTATTTCTGATGTTTCCATTTTTTGACATGGGCATTAAGAGCTATGAACTTACCTCTTAGAACAGCTTTCATTGTGTCCCAGAGATTTTGGTAAGTTGTATTTTCGTTATCATTCACTTTCAGGAAATCTTGAATTTCCTTTTTAATTTCTTCCTGAATCCAGTTCTCATTCAGCATCATAGTGTTAAGTTTCCAGGAGTTAGTGTATTTTCTCTTGTTTGATGTGCTGTGGATGTCCAGCTTTAGGCCGTGGTGGTCTGATAGGGAGGGCACAGGTTAGAATTTCAACTTTCTTGTATATGTGTAGATTCATTTTGTGGCCCAATATGTGATCTATTTTGGAGAAAGTTCCGTGTGCTGCTGAGAAAAATGTGTATTCTTTGGTGCGTGGGTGAAAAGTTCGATAGAGATCTGTAAGGTCCATTTCTTTCAGGGTTTGATTAAGTTCCAAAGTGTCTCTGTTAAGCTTTTGACCTGTTGATCTATCCCATGTGAGAGGGCAGTGTTGAAGTCCCCAAGAATTATCGTTTGGGGGTTGATTTCTTGCTTTAGACACTGTAGGGTTTTCTTAATGAATGTGGAGGGGCCCGTATTGGGTGCATATATGTTCAGTATTGTGAAATCTTCCTGGTGAATTGTACCTGTGACTAAAATGTAGTATCCATCCGTGTCTCTTATAATTTTTTTTGGTTTGAAATCCACTTTGTCTGATAGCATAATGGCTACCCCTGCCTGTTTTCTGCTTCCATTTGCTTGTAGAATTGTTGACCAGCCTTTTATTTTTAGAGCATGCCTATCTTTTGTGGTGAGATGGGTTTCCTGCAGGCAACAGATTGATGGATTGTGATTTTTAATCCAAGTTTGTAATCTGTGTCTCTTGATCGGTGAATTAAGTCCATTAACATTTAGTGTTATAATGGAGAAACTATTGTTAATTCCAGACATTTATTATGTTTAGTAGCTTTTATAAGTATATTGCTTCACTTTTAATGGTGTTATATTTGCCTTCTGTTCTCCTGAATATGCCTGTTTTTTTCTTCACGCTTGAGTATCATTTCTAGCAGTTTTTGAAGGCCTGGTTTGGTGCCCATGTATCCCTTAAAGTTGTCTTTGTGCTGGAAAATTTTTCTTTCTCCCTCGATCATGACTGATAGTTTTGCAGGGTAAATCAGCCTGGGTTGACATTTTTGCTCATTCCATACTTGAAGTATGTCTCTCCAAGCTCTTCTTGCTTTTACTGTTTCGACTGAGAAGTCATTTGTTATTTTAATAGGTTTACCTTTAAAAGTGACTTGTTTTTTCTCCCTTGAAGCTCTCAGCACCAGTTCTTTATCTTGAATGTGGAGTGTTTTAACTATTATTTGCCTCGATGTGCTTCTATTTTGGTCGTATCTGTTTGGGGTGCGGAATGCCTCTTGTATATGAATGGGCCTCTCTTTTTTTAGATGAGGAAAGTTTTCCTTGATGATCGTTTGAAAAATTTCCTCAGGGTGGTATTTTGAGAGTCTTGCTCTGGTATTCCATGAATACGCATGTTAGGCTTCTTCAGGGTGTCCCATATCTCTTGGATATTTCTCTCAAGTATCTTTTTGGCTTTAACAACCTCTTCCATTGAGCTGGTTAGTACTCCCACTTTATCTTCAAGGTCTGAAATTCTGTTTTCTGCTTCATTAGTTCTGTTGATAAGACTCTCTGTGGCGTTCTGGGTTGAAGATAACTTGTCTTTTAGCTCAGTTTTAAAATCTGCTTGAGTTTGTTTTAACTGCTCTATGCCACTTTTTGTTTCTTGCACTGTTTTTCTCAACTCCTCCAGATGTCTGTTGTGTTCCTCTTCAAAGCGATTGATTCGATTATGTAATTCCTCCCGGATTTCCGCTTTCATAGTATTGAACATGGTAATGATCATATTTTGGAAGACCTTATCCTGGGTGAGGCTTTCTTGCCCTTTTTCCGCGGGTTTGTTCTTGTTGAAGTCTAACATGGGATTAATTTCTTCAGTGGGAAATTTGTTTACTTGAGTGTTGCTTCTCAGGGATTTGCACTTTGACTTTGGCATTGTCATTTTAACTCTTAAGATCTCTCAATTTCACTAAACTGAATTATTTGGCCTGGGGTACTGGTGGGCGGGGCCCGAACAGGGACTTACCTAGGGCGCGGGGTGAGGCCCGGCTGGACCACGTGCGTGTCCCGACTGGCGGAGCGGGGTGGAGTGAATAAGGGAGGATGGGCGCGTGGGCGTGGAGCTATTTAACCCGAGGGCAGCTGGGGCGGGGCCCGGGCGCAGGGGGAGGTCCTCCTCATCCCTAGGCCCCCGCGCGGCTCCGGCTGGATGGTGGGAATCGGAGCCAGGTCCCTGTGGGCTGACCTGGGATCCTAGCGCGCGGGGTGAGGGCCGGCTGGACCGCGCGTGCGCGTCACGACCGGCGGAGCGGGGTGGGGTGCAAAGGGACGATGGGCGCGTCGGCGTGGAGCTATTTAACCCGAGGGCAGCTGGGGCTTCATGAACATGAGTTTCTAAGTTCGGGTCTTCAACACCACATAGAAAGCATGTAGATAGCTATGTGTCCTGCCTGTAAGTTCAAAGGCTGAGTGGGACTGACAGGAGACATTGTCTTGATGGCCACCGTTCCAGTCAAAAATAACAACAAACTCAAGGTCCAGAGAGAACCAGTCTCAAAGAAGTTAGGCAGCGAGTAATAGCAGAGGACACTCAGTGTCCTCCTCTGATCTCTTTATGAGTGGGAACACCTGCACATACATACATGTAGACATGCACAAATTAGAAATTCATGTAAAAAGACATGAAAGTGGGCGTGAGACTGGTTGAGAAGAAGGTTTCCATTGGGAAAAGGAAGGGTATGGGATTGGTCAATTGGTGTGAAAAAGACATAAATTCACTGTCAAATAATGAAAAGAAATTAAAATAGAAATAAAAGAGATTTAGCCAGAAAATGCATCCTTACAATAGTTTCTTTATTTTAACTGATAATTATTTAGCATTTTCAAAGAATTGAATTATCATGAAACACACCATTGAAGTTAGTCAAGGTATTGTTGTGTGTTAATCTAATTTCAAGTCTGGCTGTTTGTTGAAAACATTTTCCTTTGACACCTTGTGTGAAATCATCATCATAAAGTGTTATTATTTTGGTGCCCCAAATTTCTGGTACACATTCAAGTTCATTTAAGGCCACTTAGTCAGATCATCTGTATATTTTATATTATTTATACATATTATTAACATGACAATTGAGTGATTTGACAAAATAAAATGTCCTCAAAATTGATTATATATACTATAGTTATAATTCTATATGTGATTTTCATGTTCAGTTTGACTAAGTTTTTTAAAAATACTATATTTATTTGAGGAAGAGCAGAGGATGGAGGCCAGCTTTAGAAAGCAAAGGTCATAGTCCAACTTGGGCTCTGGCTCAGGTTGACAGGTTTGTGTGCAAGTGCTTTTACCCAGGTTTCTACCTTGCCAGCCCATAAGCATAAATTTTAAGTATCATTTAGTTTGGCACGTTTCAGTGTGAGACTCATCTTTTGGTGTTGCTAGAGTCCTCCCATCCCTTTCTCTTCATTTCTAGTCTGTTTCTAAGAGAAGCAACTGAAACATGTCTCTTCAGGCTCTCAATGCACAGTCACTTCTCTGTACTTCTGAATTACAGAGAAGCTCCATGTCAATGTTCTCCAAAGGAAATCCAGCAAGGATGAACTTTCTCCACTTTCTTGGCACTCCCCTTACCTGGTTTAACCCTGGACTCCTCAGAAGGAGAGAAGGCAAAGGCATGTGGAAACACAGCTGCATGTCTATTCTAGAGCTTCTCTCTGACCTGGGGAGTGCATGTCAGAGGGCAGGGGCAGACTGAATTGGATTTAACTTAAGTTCACTGAAAATTCAGAGTCTGAGATGAATAATAACTTTCACAATGACTATTGTTTTAGCTGAAATGTCTGCTGAAAGCAACTAGGATATACTGAGCTGGTACAGAGAATACTGAAGATGGTTAGGAGAAAAACACGCTGCTCAATCCAGTTCAAGTTATTTAATGTATTGATGATGATGCCTAAGCTTGGTGAATTATCTGTGGAATTATGTCACTGGGAAGATCAGACTCCCAATCATTCTAGCTCTCCATTTCCTTCTTGTTCCATCCCTTCTTCTCTCCCTCTCTTTTATTTTAAATTTATTTATTTTAATCTTCTTAGGCTTTACACATGAATTCATCTTTTCTCATCCCTAATTACCCAATTCAAATCCTCTGCTTTCTACTGCTTTTCTCCCACTACAAAATTTCTTCCCCACTAGTCTCCCTCCCACTCTTGCATCCTTCTTTGTATGTGGCTAAACAAGTCCCACTTGGGTTATGGTTAATGATATGTCTGGGAGCTTGCTGGAGCAAGTACAATGTACCAGTAGGCATGCCATTCTGGGGAGTATCTCTCTTCCAACCAACATCAAACTTTGTTAGACCTTGCCCTCTCTCTCTTTCTACATCCCCTTTCCTCCTTCCTTTCCTTCCTTCCTCCCTCATTCTTTCCACCTGCCTTCAGATATTGTATTTGATGAGAGAAGCACACCATTATAAAAGGTAGAAACAACCTTGCCTTCATAGAGTTTTCAGTCTATTATCAGAAAATAAACAGCTAATGACTTTGGGCCAACCTCAGAGAGAGCAAAGATAAAGAATTTGTGGTAGCGTTAAATAGTGAAGAATGAAGGAAAGACTTAAATAAGAGTGGGATCATCAAGCTTGAAGGAGAGTAAAGTCTCAAAAAGATAAGAATTGATACAGAGGAGTGACAAATGGGAAGTAGGGTGGAGGCTGTGGGGGACAGAGGAGGAGAACCTGGGGATTTTAGATTTTGTTAAAAATGGGATGGAAAACCTTCAGATAGCATTACTGGATAAGTGACATGATTTTATTTGAGTTCCTAATCTTAATTAGACCATAAAAAGACCAGAGTAGGGGCTGAGAAGCCAGGTTAGAGAGCTCTATTAGTACTTTGGGCAGGAGATAGTAATGTATTGACAGGGGAATTTGGTGAGACATAATCAAATTCTGGTTGAGATATGAATGTGAAGCTAGGGATTGACTGTGGCCTCAATACACACTGCAAAAAACCAAGTTGGATGGCTGATTTATGATTTATGTGTTTGTTCTTCAGGATGGTTGGCAGAATTCCAGTGTCCTTCACTGGGACACAAAGGACAGCCAAAATGACAGTATGGATGGTGGAATAAGAGTCCATTTGTGTGTGTGTGAGCATGTGGTGGTGGTGGTGGTGGTGGTGGTGTGTGTGTGTATTTATTTGTACAAGAGGGCTCCCAGGTGTGTTTGCCTGTGGAGATCCAAGGGTGACATCAGGAGTCACCCTGTATTGCTCTACCTCCTTATTGCTTTGCTCTAGGGTTTTCAGGCTCTGCTCTCCAGGGCCAGAATTGCAGGCTGCAACTATTTCCTCCAACATTCTTACATGGAATCTAAGAGTCCTACTTTTGCAATGTTATGACTGAGAGTCAAGTAGACTTTCTACTTCGGGTGTATGAGTCTGGAGTCCAGAGAAGAGGCAGGACAGGAGGCAAGTGTGAGGCTTGTTATTGGATCTCTGGTATTTAAAGATGGAAAGTAGCAATAGCCTTCCAGGGACAGGGACCAACTAGAGAGATCGAAATAAAGAGCTCAAAAGAGAGGTCAAAAGCACCTGGGTTCTTGTCAGAGTTAAGGGATGGGGAAGAAAAAACACAGTTTTCCCAGCTGTGGAAAGTATTTAATTGGAAAGTATCTCCAGTGGTGCCCTACCAGCTAAAGATAAAACACCTTTCTCTCTGTTCCTCCCTCTGTCCTTGCCACCCACTTCTTCCTTTATTACCTTTGAAACAGAGTCTCACTATGTAGCCTAGACTGACCTCAATTTCTTATTCATCCTCTCTTTGGTCAGAGCACCTACATATGACCCATACAATGGGCCTCGGTAAGAGGAGGCAGCAGAAATATGTATTCCTATTCATTTATTTGAACACAAGGTTTTTGGTGTGCATGTATATACATTTGTGTGTGTGTGTGTGTGTGTGTGTGTGTGTGTGTGTGTGTGTGTGTGAATAAGCCTGCAGTTGATACTGGGTGTTTTTCTTACTTATTCTCCATCTTTTTGGAAACAATGTTTCTCACTGAACCTTGCCAAGTTGGCTAGGCTGGCCAGCCAATGAACTTCCAACCCCAGGGATCCTTCTGTCTCGTCCTCCCCAGTGCTAAGATTAGAGGTGTGCACCACCACACCCAGTTTTCTGCATGAATGCTGAGATCCTTATGCTTGCATGGCAAGTACTTTACTAACAAAATCATTTCCCCAGCTGCTCCAAACACATTCTTTTAATGTAATCAGATGAATAGCGAATACTGTAGGCACTTTGCTGTGCCAGGCAAGGAATTGGAATCAGGTGCTATAGATGCACTGATGTTTATGTTGGGTTCTTAAGATGTTACATTCTAGTCAAGACAGATGATGGATAGAGAGAAGAATAAATAAATATGAAGACATCTTCTGCTGACATTTGTCATGACAGATACTAATGTCGTCCTCTGAGTTAGGTATTTGTTAGAGAAGAAAATGGTGTTGCCCAAGTCTAGCATATGACTCCTTTAGCATCTCACCTTCACATTCTTAGAAGACAGGCCAAGCTAAAAGAAAATAAGAGTGTTACTTTTCAGATGAAGACATGCAGATCAAAAATTTGGGGCACCACATTGTATGCAAATACAGATTATTTTTCTTAATGCTTTTCTCATGATATTGGGAAATATGTATGTGATCATTTGAAAATACTTGTTACCTGCTTCAAAAATCATCAATACATGCAAAATCAAACAGAAACATAAATGTACAGAAACCACAGGCTCTAGGACGATTAGACTTGTGCTTTTAAATTACAGAAGCTTACAGTGATGTCAATTGTCGTGAGACAATGTAAGAAATTATAAAATTGAATAACTTCTGAACTGTTGCCTGCCTTTAGGATTGTGGAAAATAATGTTTTAATGTTTAGTTTTCAATAATCTTATATATTTACTGTCAAAGCTATTTTGTATCTTAAACATTGATTTATTTGTTGAGGGGAAACATTGTATAAAACCACTTTTTTTAAAAAAAGAAACTCCATGGAGAGCTCTTCTGAAGCAAAGAAAAATATTTTAAATGATTTCCCTCTAAAATTTCACTTTGGAAGTCTAGCATTTGCTAAAGGCATAGGATCCTGGGAAGCAAGGGATTGACAGCCACAGCAGTGTTCCTATGCTTAAGGGGAACACAGGAAAGGATTCTGGGAAATGCCACTGAGTCCTTGCACCTCATTGGAGAGGAGGACCCAGAAGAGAGTTTGGCATGCACATTAAAGGATGCTCTGAGGATGGGAGGGGGAGGCACTGGGGGATGGGGAGTGAGGGGGGAGAGAAGGGGGAACAGGAGGATGGGGGTTGGAGGGAGGGGGGAACCGGTGTACCTGTTAAGTTTGTATGAGTGGAAATAAAAAAAAGAAAAAAAAAGAATTATTATGAATTAAAAAAAATAAAATTTCACTTTGGAAACATGAACCCATTTAGGGAATGTAAATGTGCTGTTCGAAGCTGCTGGCTAAATAACCTTAAAGCCACGATTCCTCGTTAACTAGATACTAAAGCACTGGATGAAAAAGAAAAATATGATTTCTTTAATACCCTCATTTTCCTGTGTACTTCAGCTAGACAACAGTGTGGATCTCAAAGACCATTTTATCTTTTAAGCTCTTGAAAAGTTTGAATCATTGGGATTTGAGATCTAATTAGATGCAACAGAATTTTGAAATTTGTTTTCCAAACCTTCTCCTAATGGTAAAAAGAAAGAAAATATTAGCATAAAATGTATTGTCTCTACAAAGGATATGTATAATGTTCTGCAATGCCTTTTCCTTTTAATCCCAGTTTTTCGGATGCGGGCTTTTTAAATGCTTTGACAGATGTTGAAAGTGGGTAGTTTATGTGATGATGATGATGGAGAACTGCGGAGCCACTTTGAACACAAAGCAACTGAGAAGCAAGCGTCAAATGGTTTAATATTGACTTTATTTTGAGGTCCTTGACTTTTGGTAATCTGATGCATAAACTTTGGGGAAGTAAGCTATCCCAGGGAGTGTCTAAAATCTTTGTCTGAAAGTCTTTTTGTTCTCAACTGTCAGACAATATAAAAAAATCAGCTGTGGTACTTTCAGAACTATCCAATTTCAAATACCCTTTTGTTCAGTGCTTTTGTGACCAGTTGCTTCATGGCCTGTAGATATAGTTACTTGTGAATGTTCCAGCACTATGGGTGTTGCTATGTTTTCCTGGCATATGTTACAAAGTAGTTCCCAAAATACAGCTTTTATGTGGCTTTACTCGTTTGTATTTTAACAGTTTTAGAGATTGCTTTTAATAACTGAAAAATCTTTATGTTATTTTTTGAAGTGTATTTTTCAGCTAATTCTGCATAACCAGATGTATGCTCTATGTTGGGTTTCTTTAAAGAGACTTGATATTCATTAGTCATCAAGCCTATGACATATAAAATTAAAAGCACTTAAAAATTTGTTTGTCTTCATTTGAATACTTGAGAGTGAATTTTATGAATTACTTAAAAGTTTAAACTGAAATCAAATGAAATAGATTGCTTCTTGTGGAAAAAAATAGTTTCTAAACATACATGTTTCAGTAGTACCTGTGACTTTTCATCTTTTCTCTTTCTTTTATATTTGCGTGATTAATGTAAGACAGAAAACCATATTGGGGAAACACACACACAGAGCGCATGCACGCACACACAGACACACATCTCAGTTGTTCATCTGCATTTATAGACTTGTATAGAATATTTTATACATACAGGTAAGAACATATTACTATACTTTAGTCATGCTATCCATCCGAAATTTTGAATACACTGAAGAAAGACAAATAGATTTTTTTTTGTTAAATTTGGCTCATTGTGATATTATATATAATGGTCAGATATTCATTATCACAGAAAAGAATAGATTAATTATATACTAGATCATAGGAAAAATGTAGGATTAATTCAATGCAAAGTTTTTGTAGATGACTGAATTTAAAATAATTACGGACTAGATACTTCTAGTTCAACTTCAACAAACACCTCAATGTCAAATGTTTAGACTGTGAACTAACTGGGGGGAAGGGAGTGACTTTGAAGAAGCCTCCAGGTGAAAGGAGATGCATGTTTGCACTGAAAGCAGCAGGTGTGGGGCTCCCATGCAATTCTAAGGGATAGTTTTCTTTTCTTGTAAGGAAAACACTGCTCTGTGGATCACCACATCCAGATCCATACAAAGGAAAAAGTAGCTCAGGACCGAGGCGCAGAGCTGGTGCGCCTCAAGGAGGGCGGCTGCTGCACTTGTGAGCGGTGACAGATCTCTGAAATAGAATCCTGATTAAAAATGCATGTGTGAAAGCTCTCCGCAGAAAAGGCTGTGGCCAGCAGCTCCTGCATGGGAGCAGGGGAGACTGAGGAAGCCGCTCTGTGTTCTGTTCGTTCTGTCATTTGTTGGGTGTTTTGTGTGTCAAAAATGACCTCTTTTGTAACTCTGAATGGAATACAATGCTATTTCTTTATTAAAAAATCTTTGATACAAAGTAAATCTAGAAGATTCAGATAGTATAAGCACACACATACACACACACATACACACATGTGTACGTGAGCGTGCATGTGCACAGGAGTCCTTTTTATAATTATGCTCAGACAAAAACCAGTCACTAAATGAGAAATATGTAGTGTTTATAAATCAAATTTGATATGATAGTGTGGTCTTTTTTTTTTACTGCTAAGTCATGCAAAATAAATCAAACAAAAAGAGGCATGTGTCCAGCTACTTCACACAGATTAGCAGCTCTATCGAAAGTCTATTACTATTGTGTGCCAAAGCTGTAATCAACTATTGAACAATTGTAGCGTATGCATGTAAGCTAATTCTGTGCATTTGGGGTTTATATTTGTTGAGTCAGGTGTAAACAGAGAGGCTTCCAAAGACAAAGGAGGAAAAAAATCTGCCTTTTTTCTTCCATAAGCAACAGCAACAACAAAAAACAAAGACAAACAAAATAAAACTACTAATTCAACAATGGTTTTGATGTGTACCTGTGATTACAAGTATGTGATTTTTACCCTGAGATTATAGCTGACAAGGCCTAATTATGACCATAAGCCTTTGCTGGGATCTAAAAGATGGCCATAAGACATATCTACTGTTTTTCTTTAAAGTCCTAGGAAATAAAGGCTTTGGGAAGAAATTAATAAAGTAATCCAGTGGAGTTATGGGACAATCTTTTGTTTTTAAGTATACATAACTCTCTAGCTCATTATCCAATTTTGACACAAAGACAAATGTACACGGACACATTTGTAAGAAAAATATATAGGAAGGTGTATATTGAGTTCCTTCCATGAATTCTGTGACTTTTTCATGATTTTATTTGCCAAGTGTTCCTAAGTATTCTTTTTCAGTGATTAAAAATATTAATACTACCTGTGGTACATCTCTCCATTTCTCCTTCCTTTTGCTCTTTAATCAATCACTCTAGTGTTTTATGACTATTTTTAAAAGACCACATTTAGTCAAAATTGTTTAGGAATGATGATAACCTGAAGTTTTCTGAACACCATTTTCTGAGGACATTTTCAAAATGTTTTCTCTAAATCAAGCAGTAGTGTTTGGATCTGTAGAATGTAGAATCTGTTCAGTCTTTGCCTCAGAGG
Organism: Typhlomys cinereus; assembly: GCA_023101885.1. Classification (NCBI taxonomy): domain Eukaryota; kingdom Metazoa; phylum Chordata; class Mammalia; order Rodentia; family Platacanthomyidae; genus Typhlomys; species Typhlomys cinereus. The sequence continues at coordinate 5,331,398 of JALPQD010000127.1, forward strand.
GTCTTTTGTACTATCTCCTCTTCTTATATAACTCTGGAGCACTGATCATCTGGTCCACTGTTCTTCCTAGAAAGATGCAGATATCAACTCAAAGAACAAAACCTTGATATGTTAGAACAAAGAGTATTCCTGAATAGCATTATGATAAAAGTATGCAAGATTTTAATATTTGCGATCTTACGTAGCTAATTGAGTTGGGGAGAAGAACATAAAGTGTTATTCAAGCCTCACAAATATGAAAGCACACTCTGAAGTGTGAGCTGGCTCCTCTTTAAAAGCTCACTCAATGGAAAATGCAGTGAATGATTGCTCACACACATCAAATATGGATTGAAATGGGAAGATGAGCATAGTTGAAGGGATAAGCAACAATGTTTATATACTCTAAATTTGAGATTTCTACCTGTTTTGCCTTAATTGTTATGTATGTTCTGATTATTAGTCTGCATTCTGCGTAACACTTATTCTTCCTTGTAGGAGGAGCAGTTCTATGAAATAACATTTTCTTTTCCAATGCACATACCTAAAGTGATGATTGCATTTTGTTGTTTTCGTACAGTGTGATTATTCCTGAGGACTATTTTAGGTATAGTTTAAAAGCAATGCATAGAACATGAAAGAGAAGATGGATGCTCCACACTGGCTGCAGGTACAAGTGAATGAATAAAAATTGCTTTCACTGTGATCAACACCTAGAGCACAAAGCTTTCTAAAACCTTTAAGACCTTAATTTTTTTTCTAATCTCCTGGTTCCTTTTAACAAATAAAACTATATTTTTAATAAAATCGTCAATGGTGTTTCTTTAAATTTATTGGAGATCCCATTTGGCTGGAGTACTGTTTTTTTGTGTTTTAACAACACACACAGCTTTGTGGTGTATTTTTTTTCTGGCGCATGTGTGCACACATGAAGATGCATTCAGAGAAGTCAGCCAAAGACAAGCTGCTGATCACTTCCATGAGGAACATGACCCTCCGGGTGTGGTGCCAGCACCATCCGAGTGAGGAATGTGCTTGTTTTCATTTTGACATCTTATTAACAGAGGCTTGGGTACCAGTAGGTTGAGATGTGATACATCCATATTTGACTTTGTTTGCAATTAATTGTCTTGCTCTATTACATCTGTGTTAATATATGTTTTCAGACAAATTCTAAGGAGAGTACTGCATATAATTTCTTTTCTGTCTTGCAGTTAATTTAAGCAAAGGTTTAATACTGCTGATCTCCTTTCTCAGTAACAAATATACACAGTGAGTGTTCTGAGATTTATGCTTGCACCTAGAATTCAGAAATGGGTTTTTATTACTCCTTTTGACTTAGAACTAATTGCCAATTATTAATTTAAACATTCACAATGAGAATTAGTTGTTTCAGATTGCTATTTACTTCCTTCCTGTTACTTTAGAAGTTTGTTATTGTAATGCTATCAATATGTATGAGCAACTTTTCTAGTATAAAATGGTTTGCTAACATTCATAGTGCAAAATCACTCTGTGTATATGAATGTGAATATTTTAATGTACTTTTTATGTTGGTACATTGATGAAATATATTTAAATTTTATGAAAATATTTTAGACACCAATTCTAAGACCATTTTAATTTTGTGTATATTAAAATATAGTGGCTCTTACTTATTGTTTCAATAATAAAAATTGCATCCTCATTTTAGCACCACATATACTAAAATTGGTACAATACATAAAATATTAGCATAGCCCCTGTACAAATCTGTAGAATTTGTGAAGAGTTTCGTATTTTAAAAAATCGAGATAAAGATTATTCAAAGGATTTATTGACAAACATTGTCATTGCAGGTTATTAAATATCAGATTCTTGAAGTGACTTTTTAAAAATTAATTAATTTATTATTTCCACTCATTACAAACTTAATAGGTACCCCCTCCCCTCTCTCCACCCTCCCCAGACCCTCTTGTTTCCTCCCCCCTTTTTCCCTTCCTCCTCCCCTCCCTTTCTCCCAGTGTCCCCTCTCCCCCCTCCCTGGAGCATCCTTTAGTGTGAATATCAAACTTCCCTCTGGGTCCTGTCTCTGATGAGGTGTAAGGACTCAGTAGCATTGCCTAGAGCCCTTTCTGGTGAACACTATTGTGGCTGTTAATCCTTTGCTTCTAAGGATCCTAGTTCCTGTGATCCATGCTAGACTTTGGGGGGGGGGTCAATGCTATACCGGTCATAGCATTGAAGTGACATTTTGATTTCATTAAAAATTCAGTCTATGAAACTAATATGTTTTAGAAGCAAGAAGTCATAATGTTTAAACCAATTCTAGAACAATAGAAATAAAACCTGTCATTATTAGGAAGCAATTACAGAGATAAAGGAGAGGTTTAAAAAGGCAAAGAAAAGAAAAAATACTTCAGACACTGTCAAAGGGTTTATTTTAGTGTTTATAAGAGTGATCATTTTTGAAGGACAATTTTTAAATAAAGCTTGTTAATAATTTACTGATCATTGACCTAACAGTTCTTTCAGTATTGATACCTGGACAGAGAACACATGATCTTTCCTAACTTTTATGCAATCTGTGAAAGTAGATCTTTTCAAGAAAGAGCTTGAGATTTTCTTTCCTGGTCTCCATTCAGTGAAGCTATGCTTATTCTGCTGTACGCTGTTGTACTGTGCCTTCAGAAAAATGGAATGCAAAAGGCTGGAGAATCACAAAATGACCCTTTTTTCTGGTTGACCTTGCTTTCTACACAAGGCAGCTACGGGCCTTGGTAGACGCTGAGTTGCTGTTATTGGAATAACAAATTTGGAATTCAGAGGAATTTGTTTCCTCTTAGCATGACCACACAGGTATAGCAAATGGTGGCATCTCAACTCACCCAAGGCCCTCAGTTAAACCATCAGTTTGTTAACTGCTGTTTGTAAGGTAAACCCTCCCTCTGGAATGAACTTCTTTAAAGCAAAATGAAATAAAATAAAGGTAAGTAAAAGTAAATAGATTTTCCTATTGAAAGTTATTACTTCAGGAATGAAGAAGATGGATATTGATCGGCACCAGGCCTAGCCATTACTGCCAGGCCCACATAGATGGCTAAGACACTTTATTCTAAGCAAACAGCCATTTTCTCTTCTGACACGGGATTCCAGTGAGAATTGAAAAAAGTAAAAGGTTTGTAAAAACATTTTTCTATCCTTCTTACAGGGATAATTTATGTTGCAGTAACATTTTCTGAGATACTCACACCTGTTATTGATCTATTTTCTTCTTTCTCATAAACAATCTCGTGTTTTATAATATAGTTATCCTTGTCTACTGCTCCTAGGCAGCAATTTAGATATAATTTTCATTACAATAATGTCCTAGTGTGGGTGGACTCCAAACCTTAGAAACATATGAATAAAATGATAAACATATGTATTTAGCTTTCTTTGAGACATAGTGGTATCTGTGAAATTTCTCTTAAACATTAATAAAAGCATATTTTGATGTGTTAGTATCTTAACACTGAAAGTGGAATTCTAAACTCATGAAAGTGCCCATAGCTTCTGGTCAAATAACCTTGCCATGTGATTTGGGAGCTCTTGGATGGGAACATAAAAGTGTATGAATAATGCACATTTAGCAAACACAGATTACATTTTTATTGTCAATGAAAGACTGGCTTTGCTGTGAGAAAGAAAAGCCAATTAAAAAATTCTGGCAAGGCATAAGGAAAATTTGTATTTAAATCAGGAAGAACCTCTGAAATACAAATTTGCAAAAGTATACACTGGTATATGTATAAGCATCCACTTTCCTGTGTGTCTACCTGCACAGTGCACAGTATTGTTTCTTAATAAATCAATATAGCTGTGATTTCTCTATAGTTCATTCATGGTGAATGGATAAGGATTAATATTTGACCTTCCCTTGCCTTCCTGACTTGAACCAATTACTTTAGAATAATTTTTCTGGTTTAACTTTTAATTACCTTTTTTCTGACGTTTTTGAGAATATTGTTTGACAGCTATGAACATCTGCAAGAGTTATTATTATCATAACTTTAGCTCAGTGGAACTGAAGCCCTGAAGATCAGATTGCACTACCGAGAAGGAAGGCACTTACGTAAAAATTTGTTTCAGTTTTCAATAGAAACCTTTGCTTAACTTGCTTTCACAATGGCAGTGTTTCAAAATAACAATGAAAAAAGACACCCAGAAGTGGAAAGCACATTTCAATTTTGTACAGGTGCAAGTTTCAAAATATTTATTTTTATTTGAGAATTTTATATATTATAGTTAAACATGAAATAGCTTTTAATCTCTCTTGATATATAAATGTATTTTTTTCTTCAACGATCAAATCAAAACATCCTTGGAGACATGATTTCAAATCGCCTCTCTGTTTCCTAGGTTTGTAAGCAATTTCTGATCAAAGTATTTCATGTTGGTGTCCTGATTTCTTATTCAATGTGCACCCAGGGAAGCTGGCATATCTCACTCTCCTTGAGGAAAGCAATAAAGAGGGAAAATGCAGTTAGTCATTTATGTGCATATAACAGTATAAATCGCAAAGATTAAGGGCAATCATTTTGGGGAGCACCACAATTTTGCAACCAAAGACACTTAAATAATTACCTTTTTAAGCAACTTTTATTGACTATGCAGAGGGATAAAAAGGTAATCTTACTTGTTTTAAATGGCATAAAGCAACCAAATGCCATTAGCAGAGTGCTACATTTCTTATTTCACTAAGATTGTTGAAGCTTACCAGAAAGAAATAAAAAATGTATAAATTCAGGAACACTGGCTAGTAATATCCCAAACCATTGTCAGTGGACTCCTACTTTCTCCTGCCAAAATATGTGGAAGCATGCATGGATTGTACTAGATTAGTAAGAGGGGCTCGTTTCCGTGGCATTAGCCAGGTATCTTAGCAACAAGACCATACCAGATTCTAGCAGTGCTCTGTGGTGGTGCATGTAATATCCTGGACATAATCTGTCTTTTAATTTTCTTTGGATTGTAGTGATATTACAGATACATGTGTTCAGTTATAGATCTTTATTTAATAAGAAGAATGCCTTAGCTGAAGATTTGTACTATGGCAGGAGTGGGCAGCTCACAATAATGTTGCTGGCGGTTCAGCCCAGGTACTGCCTTGTCTCGCATTGCAGATTGACAGGGAAACTTACTCCCTTCATTAAAATGTGCCTCATAGTTCAGATCTTTATGCTGTGAAGATGAAGATGCTCCTAGAATTCATAATACCAAGAACGTTATTTAATGTCAGATAGAATGCAAATTGCTCGTACAATTGAAATGTCATCTAAAACATGCCACCGTATGCAACACCACTTTATTATAAGTCACTGAGAGCAATATCTTAAATTTGGAATTGCACTAATCCTTCATCTGCTTTGTTTACCTTTCATCTATAATAGAGATGTCGAATTTCCTCCAAACTGGATTTGCATGTTTTAACTGCTTGCTCACACAGCAAAGCTGTGCCTGAGGACCATATAGGGGTATTTCTACTGATTTTCTTGTCTTTTTTGCTGTTTGTTTAATGCAAATTAACAGCAAAAGATAGCTTTCAAATATAGGACAAAATGCCATGTCAACCCTTTTGGGGAAAATAAGCTAAAGCTTAAGGAAGAACATTTGATTGTTTAAAGGGTAGACTGTACCACAAATATGCTGTCAGTTTATTGGTAATTGATTTTTCTTGGTAATTTAGCTTTCTGTGGTATTTCCTCACATTTAATTGAAACAATAATCATTTTCTAAGATTCATTTTGTTCACAGTGGAATTAAACATTGACTATTTAAGACTTTTTGTCATGCTTGCTTGGCGAAACCATAATAAATCAAAATAATTGCCTTCCAACCGAAGTTACCCTGACATACAAATCTATCTATCTATCTATCTATCTATCTATCTATCTATCATCTATCTATCTATCTATTATTACTCATCTTTTTTGCATACAAACTTGCTTTCTAAATATTCATTTAAGATGATGGCTTCACTTTTAAAAATGAGTTTTCAGTACTGAATCAGGTTCAGAATGCCTCTTTATTCTGCACCTTGTACCGTTTCCATAAAAAAATCACCCTGTAGGGAAGGAAGGTTATATAAAGAAAAATGAGAAGAGACTTCATCCACACATCCCTGCTTTTATTACTTCTCCCTACTCCCCGTGACAAAGTATTTTCTATTGTTTTTTAATGGTTATAAACTGTGTATCCTAAACTTCAGCACCCACTAGTGGAGTTAAGAATTTACCACAAAAGATTATTCCTTGGTGATCATACTGATATGAAACTTCTACAAGTGGAAGAACTCCCGACTTTCAGATTTTTCATTTGTCTGTATATCATTTGGTAAAAGAGTCTGAATGCAATTCCTTTAAAAATTGTACTCACAAAGGCATGCTTTGAACATTAAAGAAATGACCTAAGGTAGTCACTTTAATATAATGATTATCATAATTCCAAAACATTCACTGTAATGCTTACAGGGGTTTAAGACTCCTTATAATATTTTCTCAAAGAGATGTTTGAAGACTTCATGTCTTGGAATTATTTGATATATTTATGGAAAATTTCAATTCCTGTGTTTGTACCCTTATTCGTCATATAAGGATATAAGATTTTGAAGAATGTCTAGATATATCCTCTGATGCATTTGAGTTTAAAAACTACGAATTTAAAAATAGTGAATGCCAATCAATATAAAGTTAAATTTTCATGAGTGTTAGCGTTGATAACCATGCCATGCCAAATTGCATATTACACAGTATGTGCCGTTTTTCTGCTGGGAGATGTTTCAGGGGTTAAAATTTTCGCTTTGCAAATGAAGACCTGAGTTAAGATCACCAGATCACATATAAAAATGCTGAGAAGAATGTCAGCAGCCTGCATTACTGATCCTGGAATGCAGACCTGGGAAACTCCAGAGGAAAGCAATTAGGAGGTAGAGCAATCTGGATGAGTCCCCATGTCACCCTTGGGCCTCCATAGGCACACATGCTCAAGTGTCTCTTGTACATGTGCATGCACACACATACACACACACACACACACACACACACACACACACACTAAAAAATAACTTTTGAAACATTGAACTTGGGAATATTTTATAAAAGCAAATAAAATGCTATTTCCCATTTTATCTAGATCTTTTCAATGAGAATATTAAGTAGAAATTTCACGATATATTTTGAGATCATATAAAAGATGGAACACATGTTTAAATAAAAACCTCTTGATTTTTTTGTGTGTTTGTGTGAGTTGTATATGCAGATGTGCATGTAGAGGTGTGCATATCTGTGCCTGAGCACACAAGGGCCCAAGGAAGATGTTGGGTATCCTGTTCTATCATTTCCATCTTGTTCCCTACAGACAGGGTCACTTTCTAAACCTGGAGTTAGGCCGGGGATCAGCAAGCTTAAGTGATTCTCCTGCCTCTGTTGTAACCTTTTGTGTGCGTGTGAGAGAGTGTTGGAATTTGAACTCTGATCCTCATGCTTATGTGGTAGATGCTCTTACCCTAAATTTTCCTTAAAACATGAAAATTCAAACACCTGCTTCATACACTTATTCTATGAATTGCTTACATGATATAAAAGGAACATTGAGTTCAAATCAAGAGTAATGCCTTTTAATTCGTGATACTTTTTTTGGTGTTCATGCTTATCTTTTAATAGGGTTTTGACTTTGAACTTGACTGACATTTTTGTCAGTCTTTGAACAATTGTGAATCAGTCTTGCATTATCCAGCATTCTGGGTCCTTAGAGCATGCCTGAATTTTACAAATACTAAATACAGAAGTTAGTTTAGACAGCCAACTATGACTTCAAGCCTACAAAAATCATCACTGAAGGGATGGTGGCACAAGTAAAGACGATAAGAAAGAAATGGGAGACTATGTGAACACCAGGCACTCTCTTGGGTTATGATGAGTGATGATACTACCTGGCCAGATGGCAACTGGTTTTCTAGTAGCTGCTTAAGTTCCAGGGACCGGAAACCATGAATTGGTCTGGGGTGAGAGAAGCAGAATTTTTAACTCTTTTCCTTCTGTGACCATGTGGTATGCCAAGAAGGTACCAAACAAGGAAATACTTCTAATAGTTGCCCCACAGTGATAAGCATTACTTGACATGGTGTGTGTAACATATCATTTCACAGTGAACAGAATATAATTTGTTTCCTGTGTGTGTACCTTTGAGGATTGAACTTAGAATCTTGTGCATACTGGGCAAGCACTCTAAAACTGAGTCACATGCCAGAACCTTTTAAGATTTAGTTTGAACAGGATTTCACTAAATCATCCAGGTTGGCCCTGGGTCCATAATATAATCTAAGCAGACTTTAAGTTTTTAATATCTTGCCTCAACAGTAATGGGTACATCAGAATACAGGAAAATAATGTTTTAAAATTAATAATTTACTACTGTATGGGCTTTATAAATTCACTTTCAACCTTAACCTTTTTGGTAGATGTCAGTCTCATCTCTACCTTCTTATTGTTGTAATCTGCCATTATTTCAAAGTTTGCCTTCCTATAATTTAAATGAATGTTTTACTCTGAACACAGCATCACACTGTTGTCTTATCAATTGTTGTTGTCATTTGTATTCAAAGCCTCCTGGTGACCTGCAATGGATACAAGGCATGTTCTCTGATTTCTAATCAGTTCTTTATATGTGTTTCAGTTTCTCTCAATGTTTCTGAGAAATACACGGCCAAACACCTTAAGTAAATAAGGGTTTGATTTTTGCTTTTGATTCTCATTATAGTTCATAGTCAAATTTGGCAGGAGAGTTCATACCAACATTAGAAGCTGAAGGAACTGATCACACCGTAGCCACAGGAATTGCTAAGGAAGGGAAAAATTTGCTAGTCTGTGAGTCTGCCAAGAAATGCCCAAAATATGCCAAACTACTGGACTAGTTCTCTCTGTTTATTCTTCTTGGCCAGGGAATAGTATGATCCCTATGGGTTGGGTCTTCCCACATCCATTAGACTTCTCCCATAGACTTACCTACTAATTCTTCACAAATGTGCTAAAATTATCAACCTTCAATTGTCAAGTTGACACTTGTATCTAACTAGTACAATATGTGTCACTGGAAAGTAGATTTATTTTGAAAATGGGCCATGGATGAGCTCTAAAGCTACCTTTGCTGCAATCCTAAGCCAGACCAATCAGTTCCCAATAAAATGTCACATACCGCCTTTGATCTAGTAAAATGAGAGGATGTGAAAAGTATATCATTGAAAGTGCTGAAAGGAAACTTTTACCTGAAGCAGAATTTTTACCTGAAAAAGAAATTGGAACCCCATATTTCTCTTGAAGAGAAAGGAGTTGTTGATCATTTGCATCATTGGTTCATGTAACACGCCAGTTTAAGCCTTAAGCTTTGTGAACAACGGTGAGCTGATGATTTTGAAAATGTGGCCAGCTGATCTTTCGGTTTTGTTCCTTCTGCCTGATGCTTTTCCTAAACAGATGAAAATAGCAGGTGCTTCTATCCCATGTTACAACCTGATGTGGAAATGCTTGGCATGGGGGGTAGAGTTGAGAGGAAAAGCTGAGATTACTTCTAACCTAATTTTAAGGACCTTGGCCAGAGGACATGAAGAGGAGGATTTGCAGAATTTGAAGAGTGAAAAGCACACCTAAGATCCTCCTTCATCTCAGATTCTGGTGGAAAACACAGTTTATCTTGTTTCATTTAAGAGTCTAGATTATCAAAGCAGAAAAGAAAATGATGATAGTTTTATATGGAGATAGTTAGGGATGGTTGAGAAGAAGAGACCACAGGAGGGGAATGGAGGGTGAGAATGAATAAGTCAAGGAATAGTGTTTGCATGAATGGAAAAATGCCATAACAAACCCATTGTTTCGTACAATTACTATATGCTAACAAAATTAATGATAAATATTTTTATATGTGTGTCTGTGTCCATACTAAGCAGTTTGGCTTAGAAATGGACGCTTGCTTTTCTCTCTCATAGAAAAAGGTTGATCCTGGAGATGTGATCGCTTCTGGATGGAGTCTGAGGGGCAGGACTCTGTCTCTATGACAGCATCACGTTTTCTATCATGCCCCGCTGTAGAAATCTGCCAAAAAGGCTCATGTGAGAGGCAGTCGGTGAGGAGATGCTAACTCTCTATAGGACTGATATGTACAGCTAAGTGTCAGAATGAATTTTGATAGGAAAGGAACTACTTAATTTTTTTCTAACTGTAAGTGTGAGCAGTATTTTCACAAGTTCGTCAGGCTAGAATATGGGGCTCTGTGACACAGGATGACAAAAGATGTTATCCACAAGAGACTGCTAGCCATGGGGGAGGGGTTCCTTCATGTGCATCCTGCAGAATGTGGTGGTCCTTTCTAGAAGAGGGAGAGCTAGAAATAATGATAAAATCAGCAAAAATGGTGTCCCTGTGAGAATTCACTGTAGTGGACAACTGAAAATGGTGTCCCTGTGAGAATTTACTATTATTGGACAACTGGAAAGTTCAAAGTGTCAGCTGCTGAAATTATCGATGAGCCATACTTCTGATGAGCCAGGGACTTTGACAAGTATTTGTTATGATATGCCTTTCAATTATCATCACAGACCTATCTCATGTTAAAGACAAAAAGATAGCTTTGAGTACGTACAGTTTAAAGTTTTAAAAGTTGGGGGCTGGAGAGGTGACTCAGGGGTTAAGCCTCTGCCTTGCAGGCTGAAGGTCCTGAGTTTGGGTCCTAGACCCCACGGGGGGGGGGAAAGTGGGGGTGGCCTGCGTTTCTGGTCCTGGTAGGGCAGAGCCTGTGAATCCTGGGGCAGAGTAAACGAGGAGGTGGAGGAGGTCCATGGTGGCTCCCAAATTCGCCCGTGGTTCTACACACGCACACACACGCGCGCACACATGCACAATTGAATAAATAATAAAAAGAAATTTAAAGTTTTAAAAGTTGAATAACAAAGTTAATATAACTTTGTTAAATAACAAAGTTTCAATAATTTTGATAAGATTGTCAATAATAATGATAAGATGCTATTGTTTCTCAATTATGTGTAAAGTCTTGGTTCCAAGGTCTAGGCACCAAACTCAATGTCCACATTCCTTATATAAATTCGCTTGCTATTTATATGTAACTTTTTTTAAATGACCTCTTATAATAGCCAATGCAATGATGGTAACTAGTACAATATAGATACCGTCTAAGGTATCTATGAAACTGCAATCATGCAGATTTTAGACAATAGGTCAAAGAAAAATTTGTAAATACCTAATGCAAATTTAATTAATGTAGGACTAGATACCTGGTATACAAAAGGAGCATGAGGTAAACTACATTTAACTACTAAGTATAGAAAAACTGAAGTGCCTGGAGGTGGTATCAGGCACACATGTAACTTTATTCATGTGGAAGTTTTGTCAGCATGTAGCCAATTCGTGTATTACTTTTAGAAAAATTCTGGAATGCTCTTCTTTTTATTCTTTGCCAACTTCATTGATAAATTCATGATAAGACTTTTTTACCCTATTGCATCCTCTCTTTCTGTTCCTTTAATAATCTCCTTCTTCCCAACTAGTCTTCCCTCTTCTTTTTTGTCTTTTCGCGTGTGGCGACCCACTGAGTTTCCTCAGAGCTGCCTATATGGTCACTGTCTGAGCCCTTGCTGGAGTATTGGATGATATATTAGTTGGTATATACTACTACGGAAAAGAAACCCTTCATTTGATGAAGCATAGGCAGGTCAAATATTGTACAGGTTTTGTGGAAGAAAGCACATGGACACTGTTTATGGTTGTGGAAGCCCTGTTATATTCTGGAGACACTATTAGGCAGCACTATCCCTTATCCTGAGGTTCTTATGTTCTTACTGTCCCCTCCTCATGATGTTTCCTGATCCTTGGGAAGGAAGATGTTTAGATGTCCTACTTAGTACTCTGCAGTCACTTATTAACTGTTGGTCGGTTAGTTGTGACTTTCTTTATTAAAAGATTTCATATTTAAAAAGAAGCTTTCCAGTAGAGGGCCAAATGCCTCACTGACCTATGGGTGTAATGAAAAGTACTTAAAGTGCAGTTTGAGGTCATATCCATAAGCTAGTTCATGATTGGGAACCATGCTAGGACTACTAGGAAGCAGAAATCATGAATATGGAAGGTAACTACTTAAAATGATAAAACAAGTCTTCATTAGGCCCACATGGCAACCCAGTGAAGTGGTTACTGTAATTATTCTCATTTTCCTAGACAATTACAACATTGAAGCCCAGAAAGATTAAGGCCTTCTCTCAAGTCATGATTCTAGTAGTGGCAGAGCCAGGCTTCAAAAGTAGGCATTTTTAAAATGTCTCAGAATCTGTACTCTTTACCACTAAATCACGCCAAAGCACGATCCAGGCATTCCGTCTTTGGTGCTCACAGCAAGGTGTCCACAATCAGTGTACAATGCGTCACTTCCTTTATTTTCCTCACTTCTCTTTACTAGTGATCTTTATTCTTTGACAATTCCATGTATTTATGTGATGCACTCAATCATTTCTCTTCTTCCCCCAACCTTTCTCCTTTCCCTGCAAATCTTCCTCCCATATTCATCTCCTTTAGGCTTTGTTTTGTTTTGTGTCCTACTTGGTTTAACCAGGGCCTTTTGGTGATTCTGGGCTTGCAATTATCTTCTGGGACCTAGCAGGCTCCCCTGAGTGTACACAACTAGATATGTCCTACATTTATCTACTAGTTTCTTATTGTTTATTAGTAGTCTGTAGAATCCCATGGGTTTCTGCCCAGTCCATAGCTGATTGCTGGTTGCAGGTAAGTCTCCTGCAGGCTTGGTATCAGTAGCCACTTGTGTTCCAGGTTCATGGTTATCACTAATGTGCCATTTAAGGCAAATGCATTCCATTGCCCTTTCTTTGTCTTCTAACTCTTATATTCTTTCTGCCATCTTACTTTGAGCTCCTTGACCCCTGGGGTGTAATATATGTGTCATGCTGCGGACTGATTTGTCAACTTTCAAGTTTACTCAGAATCTTGCACCCACGTTTGCATTCAGCTTCAGTTACTGCTAAGAGAGATTTCTCTGCTGAAGACTGAGACTAATTTTTGCCATGTGTGATTCTTTAAACACAGTTACTGTTAGGACTATACCTCAGGTTCTTTTATTCTAATTTTTCTGTTTTTACTACTTTTGGAGATGACTGTGTTGTTATGACAAATATTTTTTTCAACAGCAGGGACCTGTGAATAAACAGTGGGAAATAACACAATGATTTGTGTGAGCACACACTTTGAGATGTTCATCATGTCATTATTTTAACCTTTTGGTGAACTACATATCAATGTCTTGTTGATGAGTACATTAAGTAAATGATTTCTGTGATTATATTGCTTAACACATAAGTCTTTTCAAATAAAATCAATCTTATATTGAAATATACAGTATTGAGTAAATTATTTGGGGCAATAATGAATATTCTGATGGTCTTTAAAATTATTACAGTCTGCAGAGTAACACAGATTTCCTGCATGACATTATCTATTTTAATATGAAATTACTTTTGGATTTGTAATTATAGGTCCATCCTGTGGTTTATAACATTTACTAAGTATGTTGAACAAAAGTTCAAGATCACAAGACTTTAACCGACTCTCAGTATTATTATTAAATGGTAGAAACATGTTGCCACTTTTATTTATTTTTTATTATTATTTCCGCTCATACAAACTTAATAGGTACACCGGTTACCACCCTCCCTCCTCCTCCCCCAACCCCCCTGCTCCCCCTCCCCTCACCCCTCCTTCCCCATCCCCCAATGCTTCCCTTCCCAAACCCCAGAGAATCCTTTAATGTGCATGCCAGACTCTCCTCTGGGCCCTCCTCTCTGATGACGTACAAGGACCCAGTGGCATTTCCCTGAACCCTTTCCTGTGTTCCCCTTAAGCATAGGAACACTACTATGGCTGTCAATCCCTTGCCTCCGAGGATCTTGGTGCCTTTAGCAAATGCTAGACTTTGTGGGGTCAATAGTTTGTGGGACATTGCACAGGGCATTCAAAGTCCAATTATGATTGCTTTGACCCTAACTTGTGTGGAGTATCTTGCATATCATTGCTCCTCCCATCCTTGTGCTCTTACAATCTTACCGCCCCCTCTTCCGCAAATTTCCCTGAGCTTCAGGATGGGGAGAGATTAGGCTGGCCTAGTTCTAGGTGGTTGAGTCTCTGAAGTTCTGGATTATGGTTCGTTGATTTTCTTTTGAAGTTTTGCTGCTCCTGCAATGCCCTTCACTCCATCCTGATGGGTATTGTATTTCACCCCTTGGCCAGAGATAAAAAACTGTTAAACTAGAGTCTTGTTATAAGAGTCTATTCAAAGGTAGATGTAATAAAAGTAGGAAACCACAGTGAGGGAGGGGTCAATCACCCATTTGCAAAATGGTCACTTCTTATCTACCAGACTATATGCTCTCCCCTTCTGGTGAAATCATACTCCCTCAGTTGTAAATGATCAGGAACAAAAGTCTGTGAATTTAACCAGATGTCTCATTACTTACTTGCAGTCCTTGATGGAGGCCTATTTTCTCTGCTGTAACATGGTCCCCTCTCTCCTTGTTTCTGGTGTGGCCCTCCTACCCCATCTCTCCTGTTCATAATCCTAGCCATTACTGTAGGTATTACAGAGATTTATCTTTGAGTGTCTCTAGGTGGGCTGGGTGGGTTTGGTACTAGGAGCCACCTATTAGGGAGTACATATGGCGCTTAATTTTCTGGGTCTGGGATACTTCACTTAATATAATTGTTTCTAATAACATCCATTTCCCGGCAAATTCCATTAATTCATCATTTTTGATGGCTGAGTAGTACTCCATTGTATAGATGTACCTTATCCACTCGTGAACTGTTGGACATTTGGGTTGATTCCATGACTTTGCTATTGTAAACAGTGCTGCTATGAACATGGTTGGCTTCTGCTATCGAGGTAAATTTTTGCTGTATGTGGGGTTATTCCCAAAAGTGGAATAGCAGGGTTAAATCATGTTACCACTTTTAAAAAGTCATTTTCAACTTGAATAAGCTTACACTACTGAATGAAGAACCCTGGGTAATTTTGAATAGAGGTTGACATTAGAAAGGCTTGACTGTGAATGACAGCATATTGGAGCTTTTAGGACCAGTCGGAAGTAAATGGAGCAATAACTGTGGTTGGGTAATGATCACTGGCCTCTTCTTATTTATGAAGCTTGTAAAGAAACATGTTGTGGGAGTCATCTTTAATTCATAAGAAAGCTTACCCTTTTCCATTCCAGCGAGACAAAGAGGGGATAGAGAACGCAGGGTGCGCTCTTAAACTTCTTCCTGGAGGGATTCCCACATGGAAAAAACAGAGCAAGTCTACAGAAAGCTCCATCACACCACAGCATCTGAGACTTTCTCTTCCCTTTGTCCCAGGAACCCCAATGTGTAGGACTAATCAGCTGATCCAGGACCTGCTGTAACCAGCCAGGGACTGAGCTGTTGAGACCAACCCATTTGAAAAGAAAATAACAGAACACAAAAACTCACCAGCTAACCTGAATCGCTCATCCTGGAGGGTACTCAAAGGAAAGTTGGAAAAGATTATGTAAAATAGCTCTCACATGTTAGGCAGGAAAAATTGCTCACTGCCTCTAAACTGGAAGATTGTAAACAAGGGTGCCTGGTCTCAAAAAGAAAAAGATCAACAGTGTAATACCAGCTTTCCAAGTCATACTCAGTCCAGGCTATACCCGTAAACACAGCTTTCCTAAAATGCCATCGGATTTAGGTTCAGCCACTTTGCGTCTAAGAGACAAAAGGGAAAATTCAGGAGATTTAAATCTCTTGTTTCTAGTCCCCTTCTGTGTTGGACAGAGCCCAAAGCCTAAATAGATAGGGCTCTTTGATCCTAAACCTGCACTTCTCCCCATTCATTGTAAATGTGAAATTCAACAAATCACTAGCAAAATTATCTGAGAGACAGTAAAGTTTGTAGAGCCGACACAGAGAGAGTCCAAGTAAGTACTGCTTGTGAGATAGAGTCTTAACCTCTGAATCATCTCTCCAGCCCCAATGTTTTGTATTTTTTTAATGTTCAAAAATATTTATTTATAAAAATACAATGGGATAAGTTTATGCTGAGAAATGCAGCAATAAATACAGTGGAGGAAAACAGAGCAACTCTACACTGATACATTGGCACAAATGAAGATTCTGGAACCTCGCCCCCAACCTAAATGCCTGCAAGCCACTTTTATACATGCACCTTCAGAAACACCACTCAGAAAATCTCATCAAACTCAAGGAAGAGAATGAGTATGCATGTACATGTATGTGCACATGGGTGAGTGCTTGTATGCATGTGAGTGTAAACATGTTCATGTACAGGCTGGAGGTTAACAATGGGCATCTTCCTTGATCACTTGACCACTGGAGTCCTTATTTTCTGAGATATAAGTTCAATTTGTTCAATTCTTATCACAGTCATTTTTTTTAATTAGAGAAAGCTGAGCTTCCAAATTACACCAATGATGGTATTAAGTTAATCTGTGTTTCAGGCTGATGTTTTGTATTTTTTAAAAACTATTTTATTTATTTTTTGTGTGTGTATGTATGTGTGTGTATCAGAAGGCACTATGCCCCTGTGGAGGACCAAGTGTGACTTAAGCAATCACCTTGGATTGCTTCTTCTACCTCCTTCTTTCTTAGCTATGGGATTTCCCAGGCCCTGCTCACCAGGGCTGGAAGTGTAGGCCTCAGCCATTTACACTTGGTGTTTTTATGTGGGACCCAGGATCCAAACTCAGGGCCTTCTGCTTATGAGATAGAGTCTTTTTTTTTATAATACATTTTTTATTATTATTTCAGCTCATACAAACTTAATAGGTATACCAGTTCCCTCCCTCCCTCCTCCTCCCCCCCACCCCCCTGCTCCCCCTCCCCTCACCCCTCCCGCCCCATCCCCCTGTGCCTCCCGCCCTGATTCCCAGAGTCCTTTCTTGTGCATGCCTGACTCTCCTCTGGGCCCTCCTCTCCGATGACGTACAAGGACCCAGTGGCATTTCCCTGAACCCTTTCCTGTGTTCCCCTTAAGCATAGGAACACTACTGTGGTGTCAATCCCTTGCCTCCAAGGATCTTGGTGCCTTTAGCAAATGCTAGACTTTGTGGGGTCAATAGTGTGTGGGACATTGCACAGGGCATTCAAAGTCCAATTATGATTGCTTTGACCCTAACTTGTGTGGAGTATCTTGCAAATCATTGCTCCTCCCATCCTTTTGCTCTTACACTCTTACCGCCCCCTCTTCTGCAAATGTCCCTGAGCTTCAGGATGGGGAGAGATTAGTCTGGCCTAGTTCTAGGTGGTTGATATAGAGTCTCTGAAGTTCTGGATAGTGGTTCGTTGATTTTCTTTTGCAGTTTTGTTGCTCCTGTAATGCCCTTCACTCCATCGTGATGGGCACTGTATGTCACCCCCTGGCCAGAGACAGAAAGCTGTTAAACTGGAGTCTTATTATAAGAGCACATTCAAGGGTAGATGTAATACTTATACCCAAAAGTGGAGTCACAGGGTCATATGGCGTTAGGCAATGGGAGGGGTCAATCACCCATTTGCAAATTGGTTACTTTTTAATCTGCCAGACTATATGCCTTCCCCTTCTGGTGAGTTCATATAGAGTCTTAACCTCTGAAACATCTCTCCAGACCCAATGTTTTGTATTTTTTAATGGTATATGTGTGTGTATGTGTGTGCACATGGATGAGTGCTTGTATGCATGTGAGTGTAAACATGTTCATGTACAGGCTGGAAGTTAACAATGGGCATCTTCCTTGATCATTTGACCACCTTATTTTTTGAGACAGGTTCTCTCACTGAACTTGGAGCTTCTTCACTAAGCTCAATGACCAGGGAGCTTCCAAGGATCTGCTTGTCTCTACCCCTAGCACAGGGTTCCAGGCAAGTGACACAACACCTGTTTTTTTATGTAGTTTCTAAGGATTCACACTGGAGTCCTCATAGTTGCATGGCAGATACTTTACCAAGAAAGCCACCTTCTTAACCCTGTATATACTATTCTTAAAGGGTGGTCTAACTCTTATATCCATTAGGATGACTAGATATTATAAAGAACTGGAAGACAGGTGTTCAAATATTCTTAGAACACACACACACACACACACACACACACACACACACACACACACAGGCAGTACGTATGCACACACACACACAATGATAAATATTTAAGGAGATGAAATGCCGAGTGCCCTGATTTTATTAGTAGATTTCCTCCATTACTGAACTACCAAAATGTCACTCTGTACATTGTAAATGTGCCCAATTAAAAGACAGGACAATAATAAAACACAGAGATTCAAGTATATATAACCTTTATGTGCTTATGGTATACATATTTATTATGTTTTAAAGTAGTCCCTAAAAAGCAAGATGACTTGAGTTTCTGTCTCATCCTCTAGAATCTACATAGTCTATGTCCTTTTCCTGATCAGTCCACAGCGCTCTTTTCTTTGTGATCAACTTGTTTCTAAACTTGTTATTATGAAGAAAGTCAGTATTTGCTGTGAACTTTGTTCATTCAGATACTGAATAACAAAAAATGTATCAACTTGATTACTTTTTCTTCATTTTTAATTTTGAATACTTTTAACCAATAGTGGACAGTAGTGTAATTGATTTGACATGTGATGAGAAGAGCCAGGTCTGGTATTTGGACTGAATGCATGTGCACTTGTGGTGAAGCTGCCTGGAGGATGCTGAGATGAATGTCAGGGGAATCCCTTGGATGAACAAAGCAGTGTGACTTAGGCCTTGACCACAACTCAGAAAAGACTGGATGACTGGACAGAAAGTTTCCAAAGGTGAATGAGAGGACTGCTACAAGCCAAAAGAGGGAAGGATGTGGACAACCCAGCAATAACAGAGGAGAATTGCCAGAAAGAGGCATTGCCCAATAAGTAAGCAGGACAAATTCAGGGCAAATGCATGTTACATATTCCTAGAAATCTAAACATGGCTTCATTTACCAAGAGCTTATACTTGGAATGTTGTTCTTACTTGGTTTTCAAGGAATTCTTTTTTCTTAAGTCTTTAAAAGTTAACCTGTACAACTTCTGAAATGTTTTTATTAAGTCTTTGGTCTTTGGTTTCTGGTAGATGAACATAGCTTTAGAAAAGCACTACTTGAAATAAACATTTCTCAAGAGTTATGATGGAATCTGTACTTCTTAAACTCAAAGGGAAAATGAGAGGTGTGATAGACACAATTTGGCAGTTGAAGGTTCAAGTTCTGAGCACATTTATAAAGAATTAGTTGTTGAGTTAATCTCAGCAAGCAGGCAGGAGAATGTTGATTGATGGGAAAAGCCTAATCCAGAGTGGGTGGAACTAGTCCCTAGGCAGGTGAATAAGATGGAAGGGAGCTAGTTAAAGAAGTTGGCATCTTCAGGATATTGGAAAGCCGTGTTGTCTGGCAAGGGAATTTTGCCCCTCTCTCAGCAGTCTGTGGATATGGTGTGGTCAGTTCCCTAGATACCTGGTGTTAGAATGAACTCTCCTATTAAAAACTATAACTAGACAGTTATAATCCAGAACAAAACTTCTTGTTCTGCCTTAAGCTGTTTTGTCATGAATTTATCAGTAAATGCAGGTACATCAGACAAGGGGAATCCATAGGCTGCTGGTGGACCAGGGCTGTATGAGTTTGATTTTCATTGCATATTGCCATCTTTCCCAATTGCCATAGATCTACAAAGCTGTGGTCAGGAAAAAACTTCAGAACACATATTATGCTGAACTTCAAATGAAAGTCGAAATCAATTTATATTCTGTAAGTTACTGAGACTGTTTTTTAAATTTTTTTATTATTTATTTTTTACTCAATTCTGCATATGTGTGTGTATGTGTGTGTGTGTGTGTGTGTGTGTGTGTGTGTGTGTGTGTATGTATGTGTGTGTGTAGAACACATGATGAATTTGGAAACCACCATGGACACCTCCACCTCCTCCTTGTTTACTCTGCCCTGGGATTCGCAAGCTCCGCCCTACCAGGACCAGAAAGCGCAGGTTGCCCCCGCTTCCTCTGGGCGGTCTATATGTGGAATCTAGGATCCGAACTCAGGACCTTCTGCCTGCAAGGCGGAAGCTTAACCCCTGAGCCACCTCTGCAGCCCAACTGAGACTGTTAAAGTCATGGCATTACTTAGCTTGAGTTAATACTGTCCACAGGACTTTCTATACTGCAGTACAATAGATATTTACATAACTTTTCATAATTCTTATGCTTTTAATTTTACCTCAATTACATCTCCCTTTAATATAATCTCACTATATCATGTTTTTGATCAACCATTACAATACATACCTTTTAACTAAATATTTTAAAATATATTAAACTGAATTAATGAATGAACATGATACATATGTTAACATAAATGATAAATATCAACTACTTTGTTTTAGTAGCAAATTAAATTACATTAATTTAACAAGGCATGTGAAAGTACACTATGCAATCAAAATGTAAATATGCTGTTACAATTATATTTTTTTAAATTTTTTTATTATTATTATTTATTCAACTGTGTGCATATGTGTGTGTATGTGCGCGCACGTGTGTGTCTGCATGTGTGTGTGTGTATGTCTGTGTATGTGTAGAACCACGGACGAATTTGCGAACCACCATGGACACCTAAACCTCCTTCTGCCCCGGGATTCACAGGCTCCGCCCTACCAGAACCAGAAGCGCAGGCTGCCCCCGCTTCCGCCTGGCATCTATACGTGGGATCTGGGATCCGAACTCAGGACCTTCCACCTGCAAGGCGGAGGCTTAACCCCTGAGCCACCTCTCCAGCCCTGTTACAATTATATTGTAAAGATAAAATATAATGCATATGATGTATAGCACATTATCTAAGCCAGCTCGATGCACCCATTTTCAAGGAAAGACATTGTGGATGTAGTAAAAAAAAAATACATTAAAACAAAAGCATGGTTTGGAGATGGATCAAGGGTTAAGACTGACTTGCAAGCAGAAGTTTCTGAGTTCAGACCCTAGGTCTTTTATAAATGCCAGACAGAACTGGTAACCTGCATTTGCAGTCCTGGTGAATGGAGCCTGGAAAATCCCAGAGTAAAGCAAAAAAGAGATAGAAGGAATACAGGATGATTGCTGAAGTCACTCTTGGTTCTCCACAGGGACATACAATGGCTTTGGACAGACAGACAGACAGACACACACACACTAAAGTTAAAGAAAAGCAGAGGAAGTACACAGGGAAAAGTTGTCAGATGACTTCTAGACATTACTATAATTCTCAGTCAGCACCTCCCTTTGGCATGAGACACTATGTGCATAGTATGTGCTGGCTGGTAGGTGGAGAGCAGTTATAGTCATAAGCAGTTGAACTACGATCTGGAATGCTGAATTATTTTTGTTCCAGAAGGAAATAGCTATCTCATTAGTCTTAACCTAGACTGCTCCTAGGAAAAGCCAGATCCTGGAGTTTGAAGTAGCTGTTTAATGAGAAGCATGCTATCATGTGACCCTTTTGTCCAGAGGTTAGTGATACAACATTTGTACTGTAGTAGGAAATGGGCTCTCCTGTGGCATGTCTGTCTGGGCTTTAGCATTGCTCTCTTTTCCATTGGTGTTCATTCATTGTTGCAGCTACTCTGAATGTTACTGATAAATTCACAACCAAACAGCTTAAGGGGAACATGAGGCTTTATTCATGTGCATAATTGTCTAGTTACAGTTATTAATCCACCTTTGCAGAAGAGTCTATGCCAATACCAGGGGCTGAGGTAACTGGCCACACCGTGTCCACATTTCCACAGGGGTGCTGAGGTAGGAACAATTCTTACTTGCTAGACCAGCCTGTCTGTCTAAGTATACCAAAGGATATCAACTTCCTTATCTAGATCCCTCCATCTTATCTACCTGCCAGGACCAAATCCCACCTACCATGGGCTGAACTGACCTAATCAATTAGACATTTTCCTGGAGGTTTTGCTCAGGGCTCAACTCAACTGCTAATTCCTCACAAGTGTGCCTAGAGATCTAGCCCTCAGTTGTCAAGTTGAGAACTGCATCTAACTATGACATTCATGTTCAATGTGGACTACTTTTCCAGATCATATACTCCTGCAATTGGGAGATATACTCATGCTTTAGTAAGATATAACATATTCTCTTATCAGGTATTGCCTAATAAATCTAAGCCATTTAAGGCTATCCTGTTTCTCATCCCAATTGCCAAGGCACATTATTTCTGAATACACAATCTTGGGGTGGTATCCAGGCACTATTTACTTCATTTCTAACAATAATAGGAGGAATGTTGCTTGCATCTGATGAGAATTCATTTATCAAGGTGCTTGTTGTATAGGTCTGGTGACCTGAATTCAATCCCCAGAACCTGTGCAAAGGTGGAAGAGAGAACTGGCTCCATAATGTTGTCCTTTGACCTCCACACATGTGCTGTGGCACATGTACTCCCTCTCCACAATAATGATAAATAATACGATTTACCATGAAGATTGATTTTCACAGAGAAAATATTTTGGTGTAATCAGTAGTAAGATCTATGTGAAGATAGAATGTTCTTACAGGATTTCTGTTTAGTAGTGCTTGGTGAGCTTTTGTTTTGTCTCTTCTATGTAGAGCATGACAAGATGTATTAAGCCAGTAACAGGCTTAGTTTTCTTTAGCGGCACCACGGTGATTACTGATCATGTGGCATGCTCATTCCTTGCATGTGTCTGCTGCCGTATGATTTGTTAAGCATGTGTGATTCTGCAACATTTCTTTTTTCTAATACAAGATGATGAGAAAACCCTCAAGCCACAATGGTTTCTGCTGGGATACTACCCAAATTATCTGCACTTGTCAACCAAATGTGGCACATGAAGAAAGAAAAAAAAGAAAGAGCGTTCTTTCCCATAATACAGTAGAAGCATATTTATGTATTATCAAAATGAGTAATAGAACTCAGTTGAAAGATATTGTGAAAGGGAAGTAAATTTTCTTCATTGTGGTATGCTTTCTGCTTTGTAATCTGAAAACTAGTGCTGCATTTTGATATGTCCATTGGAAAAGATAACATTTAGTTATTTTGCTATTCAATTGATTGGAAGTATATTGACTGTAATGTGTTTTTCCATTATAGTTTAAAAGTCTAACACAGCATATTGTTGGCATCTAATAGGATAAATAGATCTCAATATTTGTTTTGTTTTTAATATTTGATTTATTTGAGAGAAAGGGCCGTTGAAATGTGCCTAAGGAGAGGAAGATTGAGAGAGAGAGAGAGAGAGAGAGAGAGAGACAGACAGACAGACAGACAGACTTGAATACATCAATGGAGGTCAGAGGACAACTTTTTTAAATTTTTCTACTTTTGCAAGCATATTGAGTATTTATCCCAGTTTCCCTCCCTCTCCCCTCTCTTTTGTCCCCTCCCTTCCCTTCACCACTCCCTCCCACTCCTTCCCACCCTTCCACCTGTATGCTTCTGTGGACACCAGGGTTGTCTACTCCTCTTGTGAGTGGCTCAGGCTTCCATGGTATATCAAGTTACCTTTCTTCAGGCCATTCCACTGATATGTGCATTTCCATTCACTTATCCAGCTTTAGACCCAAAAGTTTCCACTGTAAGTTCCCATTCTTTGGGTATAATAACAGCTATAATAACAACTAGCCAGAGCAGTTTGATGTACTACTATCTTCCTACTTATAAGTTTATTGGCTGTTTTCCCTATTGATCTATTTCCAGTTTATGGTAACAGGGATGAGTACCATTCCAACAAGTGGGTCTTAAGTCCAATCAGAAAGATTTTGGTTGTCTCCTTGATACTCATGCCACCATTACACTGGTGATCACTTGTTGCCACAGTGATCTATATTGCAACTTACAGACCTTGTGCCATTAATGGAACCTGTGATTATTCTCTTCCCCATTAGCTTCTGCAGTATTCCTTGGTACTGTGTAAAATGTCCAGGAAGGAGAAAGTCCTCAGACCACTCTCAGTTGTTATATTTTGCCCATATTCTATGATCCATTTGTGTTGCATCTTCAGTAATAGGGTCTTACTGAGAGTTTTTTGAGAGCAATCAAGCAATGGCAAAAGCTTATAATGTTTTAGGACCTTTGAGACCTATCTGATCAACGTATTATCAGGAAGTGACACATTTCTGTTCTTTTTGGTATAATTTTGTCCCCTGGGTTCTAAATGGATCAGCTCAAGGTTTTTTTGTTTGTTTGTTTGTTTTATCTGTTTCCCTCACTCTATGCTCCTCTGCATAGGGGCTGCCCATTCTCGTTCTTTTCTTTAAAAGACTTTTTTCTTTTACATATTACTGGCATAGGATTTTCCTTTGGGGTTACTTCCCATAATCTTAGGGTTTACTGTAAGTCCTTCTGTTCCTCCTGTCTCCCATCCTCTCATTCCTGCTATGTATTTTTCCCAATTATTCCCTCTCTCACCCTTGTCCTGGAATCTTAAATCTCCCTTTTAAAAGGTTTCATCCTAATCGTCCCTTCCTGTCTTCCCACTCTTAGGTCTTTTTTGAATTTGTGGCTCTTACAGTGCTTGCAATCCAAATACATTGACAAGGATATCAACAACATGCAGTACTTAATTTTCTGTGTCTGAGATACCTTATCCAATATTAAAGTTTCCAGTTCCATCTATTTACTGGAAAATTCCATAATCCTTTTTGAGGACTGAGTAATATTCCATTGTGTATATGTATCACATTTTCATTATCAATTCTTCTGTTGTTGGGCATGTTGGCAAATTTCCATTTTTTTTTTTTTTGCTATTGTGAATAGAGCTGCAAGTGTCTTTATAATAAGATGAAGAGTCTTCGGGGAATATTCCAGGGAGTGTTACAGCTGAGTCATATGGCAGTTCTATTTTTAGCTTTCTGAGGAACCTCCACACTGATCTCCACAGAGCTGTACCAGTTTACACTTCCACCTGCAGTGAATATATGTCTCTTTTTCTCCACAGCCTTGCCCGCAATCTCTGTTGTCTGTGTTCTTTTTTTTAATTAATAATTTTTATACAAATTTGATAGGTACCCCATTCCCCTACCTACCTCTACTCCTTCCTGTATCCCCTTGTTTCTTCCCTTCTATTCCCCTTCTTTTCCCCCTCTCTATCCCTTTCTCCCAGTGCCCCCTCCCCCCATTCCTGGAGCATCCTTTAGTGTGGATGTCAAACTTCCCTCTGATCAAAGTTGTAAGGACTCAGGAGCATTGCCTAGAGCTGTTTTTTGTGTTCCCCTTTAGTATAGGAACACTATTGTGACTGTTAATCCCTTGCTTCTAAGGATCTTAGAGCCTGTGATCCGTGCTAGACTTTGGGGGGTCAATGACATGTTGGTCATCGCACAGATCATGCAAAGTCCTGTTATGATTACATTGACCCTAACGTGTGTGGAGTATCTTGCATATCGTTGCTCCTCCCCATCTTTAGGCTCTTACAATCTTACTGCCCTCTTTTCCGCAAATTTCCCTGAGCTTTAGGATGGGGAGAGATTAGTCTGGCCTGGTTCCTGCTGATTATTGTAGGGTCTCTAATGATCTGAATTATGGTTTGTTATTCTTTTTTTTTTTCTTCTTCCAGTTTCTTGATCTTAACTATTCTTCCTGGAGTAAGATCGTATTGCAAGGTTGTTTTGATTTGCATTTCTCTGCTAATCAGGGAAGTCGAGCATCTTTTAAGGTGTTTGTTTGACATTTCAATTTCTTTTTGAGTGAAATCCCTGTTTAGTTCCAGGGCCCATTTTTTAATTGAAGTGTTTGCTGTCTTGGTGTTTAATTTTTTTGAGCTATTTGTATACTCTGGAGATTAATCTTTTGTAAAATTCATAGCTGGCAGAGATTTTCTCCCATTCTGTGGATTGTCTTTTTTCACAATTAACCAGAGGACAACTTGTAGTCATTGGTTCTTTCCCATGGGTTCCTGCAGTGATTGAACTCAGGTTGGTGGGTTATTGCACAGGTGCCTTTACCCACTGAACTATCTTGCCAGCCTCAAGTCAGTGTTTTGTATATAATGTGAACATTCTATCACACATTAAAAATAATATCTTGGTGACTAAGCATTTAAATTACCTTAATTACAAACAGCAAAATTGCTTTGCTGTTTATTGATGTAGCTTTTCCTTGGGTCAGGCTTTAATTGCTTATGTCATATACAAATTAGTAGTTAAACATGGTTTATCCTATCGGAGTTGTTTGGAAGTGGAGAGATATTAGTTAGAGGCAATGGATTCCAGTGTTTACAATATCTTGAGCAGACGTGATGCACACAGAGTAAAATGGAAACTCATTTGAAGAAAGGATAAGTCCTAAAAGGTATGACTTTAAGCCATACCTTTAAGAACTATAACAGCAAAAGTTAAAACTGGAGGTCTGATGAGAGGTTCAATGGGTGAAGGCTTTTGCTGCCAAGTTGACAATGTGAGCTAAATACCTAGAGTCCACAAAGTGGACAGAAAGAACCTACTACACAAAGTTGTCCACTGACCTCCACTTATGCAAGTGTGTGCCCACACACATTGCATACTAATTAAATGTAAAAAGATCTGCTTCTGTTTCCTTAAAAAAATAAACATGGATTTTGTAAAGTTAAATTTTGATTGGGGTCAAGTCTTTTCCGGCTTCTTTTGGCACAATCTACTATTTGTGAAATGCCTGTAATATGCATCTTGCCCTAACATCTCCCCAGCCTCCTCCCAAGGTCTTCTTCATAGGCTTGCCACTCTGTCTGCTGCTTGCCCTCCTCTGTGCTGCAGACCAGCATCCTAGCCGTACCCCCTGAGAATTCCAGCTAGAAGCAACAACTGTGTCTTTTCTCCTTATAAAAGCTTGGCTAACCAGCAGCCCTTGCTCTTCAAATTTTTCTTTATGAAGTTTGATGACAAAATTTCATATGTTTATCTCTAAAATATTATTTATGGTTATCTGTAATTATATAATGGTTTCTGTATCAATACGCACATGTGCATACCTAAAGGAAGAGTGATTAAAACTAAATTTTATTTTATGAGCAGTGAAATAGTATGCTCATACACAAGGAGAAGTTTCATAGTTGCAATGGGGTCACAACCAAACTTTTGGAGATAAGTCATTCTGATAGACATAACCATGTTCCTGAAAATCCAAACTAATTTTGACAAGATATTAAAAGCCCTATGTTCTTTTTTGTTTGTTTGTTTTTTCTAATTAGGATTCCTTACAAACGTTTAGCTTTTCATTGTGCTGCTGTACAATAAAATATTAAATCCTTCTCTTTAGTCTTAACTGTATCTTGGTGCCCTTGGTGAAGAAAGCTCTGAGGGGAATTGCCATGGTTTGAGAGGGAACTGGGAATGAATAATTGGTCTCCAGCTGCTGTCGCTGTTTGGGAAGGTGATAAGGTACCTTCAGAGATGGAGCACTGCTGGAGGAAGCATGTCACGGGGTAGGGGAGAGGTAAATGGGAGGAGCAGGCAATCTTGAAGACTAGATAATCTGGCCTTACTTCTGCTCTCTCTGGCTCCCTTTCTGCAGCTGGAGTGCTTATCTTAAAGGTCTTTTCTGCACAAACTTAAAACTGACCATGTAGACCTGTTTTTTCAAAAGACAGTGTTCAAAAGAAGATACTGCCACTGGGTGCATCTCTGATCACTGTCCTGAATGGAGAAGAATTACAATATAAAGTGAGGATTATTTTATTTGATCATTCTCTTTAAATTTCAGGCATAGAATGGCTACAGCACATGGTTTATTATCTAAATATGGTTGCTGCTTAAATTTTAACAAAGTCACACTTTTCTTCAAATTGGCCAGAACTCTGATGTGACTTCATCTTCCTCTTCTTTGAACATTTGCAGGGACAGGAGAGAACCAGGTAAGGCTGCTGACAAGGTTGCAAGACACCAGTAGGATTCAGGTCCTGTAACGTTGCTCTGAGACCTGGGCACATTCTGCTCTTGATCAGAAGAAATACAAAGGAATCCTATTTGAGTCAGCACACCAAACCACACATGCCTCTGCCTGCCTAAGACTTGCCAGAAGTATCCACTGTAGATCTCAGACTTCAAAGCCTCATCCACAATGGGGTTTGATAGCCTGGATTTATAACCAAAGAAGAGTTCTCTTCATTAGCCATGGGGAAGAGGGCAGAAACGACTCACAAAAAGGAGAGAAAAGCTTAATTATAGTAGAATTCAAGCATACAGGAACTTGGAAGATGTTATGCAATCTGTAGGCTAAAAAAAGTTACCTGCTTTTAGCATCTTTCTTGCAAAGGGAAGATTTAGAGCATGTTTATCTTCAAAGTATCTAAACCAGGATGGGATTTGGAGAGGAGAGAGAGTACCAAAGCACGGTTTGAAAGGCAAATGATGCACTATCTCAGAATAACTAGCCATCAGTTTAAGTTTAACTTATTCTGATAATAGAGTAAGGGAAACATTTCTCGAATACTTAAGCTGGATCATGAACGACCACGAAGTCACCATTTGATTGGATATCCCTTAATCTGCCATTCTTTTTCAAGTAAAATTTTATGTCACAGTCTAACATGATTTCTTACTATTTTTTCTATTTCTCCCATTAAACTATAAATGAAAACACATGTGCATATATATATCTGTTGGTATTTTGTTTTGAATTCAGGGTCTAGCATGGTTGGGCCTTCCCCATCAGTAAACATTCAAGAATCGAGCTATAGTCTCAACACTTTTTGGGGGAACAGTATTTCACTATGCAGTTTTGAGCTCACAAGATTCTCCTGCCTCAGTTTCCAAGTGCAAATATCACAGGTGTTCAAATGTTCTTTCAATATTAATTTCTCAATCTTATTCAAAATTTAGTAATGATTCAAAGTATATCAGCTTATAAATGGGGAAAGAAAATGTGATATATGGGCCAGCGAGGCAGCTTGGCAGGTAAGGTGCCTGTTTGCAAATCTGAAGACCTGACTGATTTCCTCTGATCTCCAACTGCATACCATAGCATGAATGCATGTTTCTTTCTCTTTATTTCTCTCTCTCTCATTTGTGGGATCTCATTTGGCCATGACAAGATTGAAACACTGATTATTATTTTAGCTTTAAAACTAAATGCATTGTACAAAGAATGCAAAAGATCACATATAGAAGGACTTCCATGCATGAGATGATGAAGATCATTAAAAAATATTACAGAGTGCTTTAAGCAGTGGGAATTAATTTTTTCATAGTTCTTAGGGATTGAAGCTCAATGTCATCATGTCCTCTAGTTTGATTTCTCTTGAGACCACTTTCCTTAGTTACCTTCTTGCTGTGTCTTCATGTCACAGGTAGGCACAGGTGTAAACTCAGTGGCTGAGGGTCTGAGCACATTTGTTGAGAATTAGTAGTTGACTTAAACCTAGAGCAAATGTGAAGGAGATTGTCTAATTGATGAGGAAGGCCCAACCAATGTTGAGTGCAACTAAACCCTGAACAGGTGAATAAAATGTAAGAAGCTTATTGAGGAAGTTGGCATCCTTGTGTATACTTGTATATATATGCTGGTCTGGCAAGTAAGGATTGTCCCTCTCTCAGCTGTTATGTGAATATAGTGTGGCCAGTTCCCTTGGCCTTGGTGTTGGTATGATCTTTCCCATCAAGCTGGATCAAGAACTGTAGCTGGAGAATAGACCCCTTATTCCCTTAAATAGTTTTATCATGATTTTATCAACAACACACAGATGAATTGCATAGGATTTGGTACTGGAAGTGGAGTGTTACTGATAAATCTGGCTGTTTGGACTTTTGGGTCTTGAATGGCTTTTTTAGAAGAAAATGGCAATGTTTGAAGACATTGAGATTGTGTGCTCTAAATACCGTTCAGTTTGTGGGTCCATTTGGAAAACAGTGATGAAAACAGTGATGCTGAGAGAGTCATGTATTGTTTGGGTCCAGTTTAGGATATAGGGGGGAAGGACATTGACAGAGTTGAATTTAAAGATGATGGATTGGTTCGCTTGATAGAGAAAAGCTCTGTTGGTAGCAATGAAACTTTGAATGTGGAAATGGCAGGCAACAGAACAGTTGCTGCTGTTGCATTGGGACAGTGGAAGAAATAAATACCACTGCATGGTGATTCTGTGGTTTGAAAACCTAGATTTCTACAGGGGCTGAAAGCCCAAGCCAAACCATTTCTTGCCCTTTGGAAAATTTGGCTGCCAGAAAGGGACTTTTCCAGAATCAGCATGCAGAAGTTGGTACAGCTGTGGCTCCAATGGATCAAGCTACATTTCAGCCTCACTTTTGGAGTTTGTTGCATCACCTAGGTAGTATTGGTTTTGGTGTATGATTAAGGGGTTTATGGAAAACAGCAGAATCTTGACACCAAGTGGCAGGTATAGAGTTCCCACAAGGGAAGGTGAAGGTTATAGCTGCAGAGATGAATCCAGAGTGTTGTTGGAGATGCCAGAACCATCAGCTATATGCTGAGGATGGCTGCAAATGGAAATTAAACCTGGACCAGAGAAACTCTGCTTGTACAACTTTGAGCTACAAAGAGGGACTGGAATCTTTGCCTAGAATCTTTGAGCTACTGTGACTATGTAATGAGTAACAGAAGGTTCACATTGAATTACAGGATGCAATATTTGATTTTCTGGACTTAATTCTAATTCGATATTTTATTATTGTGTCAAGATACTTCTGTTTTAATGTTTTATATGTGCTGATGTGTGTAACTTATTGAGTTTTTAAAATCTTATGGTTAAGATTTTAAAACATTGAAACTGATCTTTTAATGTCAGAACATTTTAAAACTGGCTATGAGAATCTTTTAGAGTTTTGGAATTAATAAAATTAAATGAATTTATAAAATAAATTTAACATCTGTGGGGACAAAGATTGAATGTTACAGTTTAAAAGTGATGTGTTCTTGTGTCAGGTTGACAAGGAGTGGACTGTCATAGTTAGGCAAAGTTGTGAACTTGACAGTTGAGAGTTTTAGCTCTGAGAACATTTGTAGAGAATTAGTAGTTGACTTAAGCTCAGAGCAAACCTGAAGGAGATTATCTAGAGAAGGCCCAACCCATGTTGGGTAGAACTAAGCCCTGGATAGGTGAATAAAATATAGGAAGCTCACTGAAGAAATTGGCATCCTTCTGTATACTTGGGCAGAAATACTGGTCTGGCAAGTAAGGATTGTTCTTTTCTCAGCTGTTATGT
The DNA here is from genome assembly GCA_023101885.1 of Typhlomys cinereus. Classification (NCBI taxonomy): domain Eukaryota; kingdom Metazoa; phylum Chordata; class Mammalia; order Rodentia; family Platacanthomyidae; genus Typhlomys; species Typhlomys cinereus. The sequence continues at coordinate 5,362,612 of JALPQD010000127.1, forward strand.
GAATATGGTGTAGCCAGTTCCTTCAGCCCTGGTGTTGGTGTGAGCTTTCCAATCAAGCTGGACTAAGAACTGTAGCTGGACTATCATAAGAGAATAAACCCCTTATTCCTTTAAGCAGTTTTGTTGTGATTTTATCAGCAACATGTGCATGAACTGCTATACCTCACATGACCTTTGACCTGAGCACTATAGTCCTAGCATTTCTTCCTCTTCTTATAAGGCACTAGTCCTGGTGAAATTATCTTTTGGACCTTATTGTTTATTCATTACCTCTTTTGAAACCTCATCTCTAAATATAGTCACATAGAAAGTTAAGATTTCAGCATGTGACTTATCAGGAACCCAAGTCAATCCATACTGTACAATATTACAGTATATATGAATATTACAGGGCATATTCAAAAGAGGTAAATGTGCGGAAACAAAGAATAGTGCTTGTTAGAATGAGGATAGAAGTTGTTAGGATGTTAGGAAGGATGAGGAAAGATGGAACTACCATTAATAGGCACAGGGTTTCTTTCTTTAAGTATGACAGAAAGTAGATGGTGACTGTAAAACTCTGTGACTGAGCACATTAATGAGACACTTTAAGTGAATGAATTTTCTGGTAGGTAAATTATATCTCAGAACAGCTTAGAGTGCAGTTTTCACATGGTAAAGAGCTAAAGTCCCATCTGGAGGTAGAAAATATATCAGTTACTCTAAAGGAATGCAGTCAGTATTGAAACACCAAGAAGACAAAAGTTGATTAATGAATCAAAGAAGTAATGCAGCAGGTAGGGCAAATGTCTGGCTCAGTCTCAGGATTAACAAAGGGAAGAGGCTAGACTTATTCAAGACCAGCAGCTTATGAATATGAAACAGAACATTCCCTCAGAAGGTGGTCTTTCATTGATGCTATATCATAAGGAAGCATGATAAGGGTTCTGAGAGTCTTGGGAAAACTGAAAAGCAGATCAAGTAATAAAAATGATAAATGGAGCCAGAAAGATGCCTCAGGAGTGAAGGCTCTGCCTAGCAAGTGGAAGGTATAGAGTTCAGATCCTAGACCCCATGTAAACAAAGTCAGATGGAAATGGTGATGGCCTGTACTTGTGGTTCTGAAAGGTACAGCCTGGGAAACTCTAGAGCACAGCAAATCGGAGATAGAAAAATACACGATGATTTCTAAAGTCACCCTTGGGCCTCCTGCACAGGCTCATGTCTTTGAATCCTTAGCCAATGATGATGTTTGGGAAGGTTGTGGGACCTTTAGGAGGTGGAGCATGCTGGAGGAATGCAGTGCCATACGGAGCAGGCTTTGTGTTTTTGGTGACCCACCCTACTAGCAACTTTTCTCTTTCTCTCTCTGCCTCCATGATGAGAGCCTGTCACCTGAGCCTGCCATGCCTTTGCTACCATAATGGGCACTATCTCCCCTCTGTAACTATACATCAAATAAATCTCCCTTTCTGCCCTAAGTTGTATTTGCGTATTGTCTTACAGTAACAGATAGTAAAGTAGCTACTATACTCTTCCTCTTCTTCTTCCTCCATCAGTCTTTTTCTGTAGTGCCCTATGGATGATCCTTATAAGTCTGAATCAGAATCAGAGGGAGAGGGAAGGAAGAGAGGGAGAGAGAAGAAATCACAGGATCAGATTGGAGGCAGAATAGTCCATCTGTGGCTTTCGGCAGACTGGAAGCCTAAGGGGACTGGCAGATTCTCAATCTAAGAAGGTGGAAGGTTTAAAATAAGAGCCAGAGCACACTGATGCAGCTTCCATGTGGGGCTGAAAGCTTGACAAGCTTCTGGGAAGGCCTTGGTGCAAATTCGTGGAAGAAGGCTAAAGTATACAGAGTCTGGGTCTACTCATCACAGTAGCAGCAAAGAATGCTCTCGTGCCAGGTTAAGTGTGCGCATGAAGGCAACCTTCTTGTTCATCTCCTTCAGGCCCTGGGCCTACTGAATGGTATCCACATTCAGGGCACGTCTTTACCACCTGCTTTACTGACTGGCATGCCTGCCTTTCTGAAGACCCTCCTTACAAATCCTACAAGAATTGTGCCTTACCATGTCAACCCAGTTCACATGCCAGCTAAAATTGACTATCAATCACGACAGAGAACAAGTTGGCAAAGTGGGGAATATAAAACTGTAACTGAATCCCTGGAATCAAGAAGATGCTGGTTCAGAGTGAGATTATAACTCAGCTTGGACACCAAGAATGGTTAAGTATAAGTTCTGGAATCTCCGATGTCTTTCCGAAGGTTACAAAGCCAAAGGATTCACAATGGCCAAGCAGGGTCACCTCCAGTCTAGTACAACTGGTGATAGTTTTGTCTGTGCTGAGCTGTTTCTTAGACTGTTTCTCAGCTGGGCCCCTAAGCCTTCCTTCCTGCGGTCAGTTCCCTGGTGATCCCAGGAACCCTTGCCGCTGACTTTCTAGAGGCTGCCCACCCAGACCGCTTTCTACCTCATCAAAGCAGAGTGTCTGGCATGCATGGAGACCTGGCGGCTGCAGTGTCTGCTCTCGTTTCTCAAGCCCCTCATTTTTTTTTATAGCATTGCCTCTCTCAAGTATGTATTAGACTTTGAGGCAAGTTGAATTTTTTATCTTCACTTTATAGATCACATGATGGCGAATAGATACAATTCAGCCAAACTCACACATACATACTGCACTCACTATTTCAAAGCACATTGAAAAACGATACCATATTCTTCATATGGTATCATATCCACACAGTCATATTTTGAACACATCTATTTTGAAGAAAAAATGTTTACCCACACAATGTGGGAAATTTTATATCTAACTTTGGGAACGGTTTTGTTTGTGAAAAGCTGATGAAGGCGAGTGTGTTAGTCTTTGCTTCTCTTTCTTAGAGTATTCTGAAGTGACAACATAAAAAATGGTCATAGCAATCATCTATTCCTTTACTTCATCTTTTACTCAGCGGGTATACAGGGTAGAGGGCAGTGTGCATATTCTGTTAGCCAAATTCAAAATGACTTCTCCAGTGTCCGAAGAGTCCATCCTTCCTCCACTTTTCTCCAAATGCTAAAAGGGCAGACATAACACATTCTTTACATTCATTCATTCCCCCTCTTTTCCATTTTCATTTGCATGTGCACACGTGTGTTTCCATGTGTTTGGCCACATGTATATATGTGGGTGAATATGTACATGTATGTCTATGTATGTGAGTGTACCTTAGGTTGATTCTGGGAATTATTCCTAATTACCTTTTCACCTTATTTTCTAAAGCAAGGTCTCTAATCAAACCCAGAGGTTGGTGACGGGACTATTCTCTACTGGATAGTCAGCTTTCTTTGGGGTCTCCATCTTCCAAGACTGGTCTTAGGCCATTGCACACATCTGGCATTTTTGTGGTATCTACGGATCCCCCTTCCAGCCCTTTTGTTTCTGCAGCAAGTGCTTTAACCATTGAGCCATCTCACCAGCCCAATATTTTTGGCAACTGCCTGCCCTAGAAACAGAGATAGGATTTGCATTGAGTATAGTAAGCTAATTTTCTATGAAATTAAAGCCTCTTATCAACTCCTATCCATCGTTTGGTTTTTCTGGATAACACCAATTATATAAGAGGTGAACAAGACCATCATTTCTCACTGAGACAACAATAGCTATCCAGGCAAGTGGTTGCTTTTAAGAGAGAATTTCTCTTTTAACCTCTATGAAAATCAGTTTTACCTATTTTCCAGAGCTGTGGCAAGTTTTGGGGGATTTCTCAGGGTAAGGTATGCCATGTGGGATGGAAGTTGGCTTGTGCATGTGATGCTCCTGTGTATTAATCCATCTTTCCTTTATTTTAAAGGAAGCATGCTATATTAAATAGATGCAAGAAAAAAATCTTAGTTTTATCTTTATTGTCCAGCAGAGGTGTTCAATGCTCATCCCTATGAGTTACATATTATAACCAGAACAGCACTTTGTCAGTGCTGTGTCAGTCCTTCCAGTGAAAGACACCATCAAATACAAGATGCGACTTGAGCCACTGTGCAACCAAATGCTTCATGTTTGTAGAGATTTAAAGTGTTGGGACCAGATATGTATGTCTTAAAAATGAACCAAATTTCAAAAAATGAGTTCCCGGGTTGAAGGATCTCTGATCTTCTTCCCAGGTACCAATTCACAAGCTTCCATGATATTTCTCAGGCGGCTTTCTACAGATAGTTGGCCCAAGGTTATTTTGCCAAACTATGACTAGTAAAGAAAAAAAGAATGTAGGAGTTGGGAAGATGTCTCAGCAGTTAAAGCTGAAAGACATGAGTTCAGATCCTTGGACCCCACATAAAAATGTCAGCTGAGTGTGGAGGTCTGCCTGTAATTCTAGCCCTGGAAGGCAGAGTCTGGGAATCCCCAGAACAAACTGGGTAGGCAGACTAATCTTAATGGCATGTTCTGGGTTTAAAGACCGAGACTCACAATACTAAGGTGTAAGAGCTATTGAAGATGATTTTCAATATTACTGTTGGTCCTCCACAGGCATACACACTCAAGTGCACTCTTGTACATACACTCTCACTCTCACATGTACCCACCCACATGCAAACACAAACACACATACACGTGCATGCATGCACCCCATATGCGCATACATGAAAGAGAAAAAAAGAATGTGATTTCCTCCTGAGAGGTCAAGAAGTTTTATTTTATTTTTAAATAGACCTTCTCCTAACCAAAATTTACATTGACCAGGAAGGTGATTTCAGCTGTGATGCTACATCATAATCCCACTCACCCTTCTTCATACCTTATTATGAAGCATAACATAGAGTTGTGTGCGTGTGTGTGTGTGTGTGTGTGTGTGTGTGTGTGTGTGCATGTGTGTATGCATGTGCATGTATGCATGTATGTGTGTGTGTTACCGGAATCATCAGGAGGTTACTGTGTAGGACTAATACTTCTAACCACTCTGCCAGACTTTGGAAATCGATGTTCATTTCACATTGTAGCCCCCTCCCCCAGTGTTTCACAAATACCAGTGCCGGGAGAGATGACCCCTTTTAATTCCCTAATATAGGCCACAGTTCTCTTTGATTTATAGAAGGCTGGTAGTCTATTTATAAAATATGTATCTGCAAGATGCAGTTTATGAGAAACTTGGCTTTAGGGACACATTAATTCTAACTGCAGATGCAACTTTCATGTTTTATAATATCACCCTGACAGCTGTAATTTCAGATTAAAGATTTTTCATTCACATTCCCATCCTGATTGCTCTGCACGGTCCTTATATTACCTTATTGTCAATAGCAAGTGTTCACCCTACTGGGAGTCATTTAATAACCAGCTGCCATTTAAAGTGTGGACAGAACATTTGTCTCAGCCGGACCATCTCCAGGAGAGTTCCTAGGAGCTGAAACCTTCTGAAGAAAAACACCAGCTGGCCGGCACCATTGTCCCCAGTGCTCCTGTGCTGTGGGACTAGTTAAAATAAACATGGACACCCTTGCTGAATTTTCTGGATGCATTTGTGAGTTTGTTATTGTAGTAACAAAATCGCTCCTTCTGTCAGTCCATCATCCCTAATCCCTTATCCCACCCACCTCTCATCTATTTCATGGATTAACTTTTATTCCTTTCCAAGTTTTATAAATATATAATTCTCTCAAAGTCACTCATCTTGGTTACTTACAATTGAACGACATGAAAATGATAGGTTTAGTACCTAGCCTAAAATATCTGTGTTTTAGGAAGCCAACCTATCAGCCTTTAGAGATTATGTTTGTAAATGATCTGATGGTAACTAAGAATTGCATCAATTATAATAGCAAGACAGTCTTGAAGAATAGAATTACAAGTCTAAGTCTGTCTATTATATCTTTGAGAGCTAGACTTGATATATGAAAATGCATTCATGATTGGTAGTGCTTTTATTTACTGTCTTCCTTTAAATTGTCCTAACCTGACAGCTGAGGATTAACTTCTATGGCAGACAGTGGTAAAAGGAAATAAAAATGAAAAGTCATGGAAGGCCTAAGAAATGGACTCTTTCATGGCTAATTAAACCAGAATACAAATCAATCATTTGAAATAAGTGACAAATTTATTATGCTTGGAAGTTTACTGTACCCTATGGTGTTTGCTATTCACTGAAATTATAATTCCCATCAGCTTATAGGGTAATCGTTTACCCTAAGCTGTATCTTTATCTACCCTATTGATCTGAGACTCATAGGCAAGGAATGGAAGGTTGGTGGTCCAAGTAAATGTGTGAACTTAAAAAACCTCAGCTGAGGAGATGGCTCAGGGCTTAAAGTCTTTGCCTCTCAAGCAAAGGGATCCCATGTAAAAATGGTGGGCAAAAATGGCAGTGGCCTGTAATTCGGGCCCTGGAAATCTCTAGAGCAAAGGTATAAGAAGATAAAGCATGCAAAATGATGCTCATTGTCACCCGTGGGCCCTCACAGATACACACACACTTAAGTGCCCTCTTATACACACACACACACACACACACACACACACACACACACACACTCACATATGCACATGCATCTCAGCTAAGAAACTTGGGGACCTCTGTTTACTTAACTAAGACATTATTACTAACATAGTTTATTTTCAACTACCTGTACATGATGGGGAAGTGGGAAGAAGACCTCAAGAAGCCATGCAGTGACACTGCTGTTCAATATAAATACCATATTTCCTGCTTCTCCTCCCTCCTGTGCTGAGAAATTTGAGTGTGGGATCATACCATCATGGTACTTTGCAATGTTCTACTTGTGCACATTTGAAAACATAAAGGCATGATTGGAATCTTCCTCTGACTTTTCTTTTTGTGATATTCGATTTTGTAATTAGCTACTCTACATGTAATTTGATCTCTAGGTAGACTACACTAGCAAATTTTTTCTCCAGTGTCAAACGCAAAATGACAGTTGCTTCTTAAATGTCATAAGTCTATCTTGGGAGACCATTTAGGGCTTTATAGATTGACTGTTTAGTTTTGCACTGAGAGATTGTGAGGGCAGGCATACACATTCTCTAAATAACAATATGCTGAGATAATAAATATTTCTATAGTTACATGAAAATGTCAATTTTTTTTCAAAAAAAGACACAAGTTGAGTTGTAAGGAAATGATTAGCTAAATGTTCCTGAATGGTAATAACATCCAGAATTGATCACTTCCACTTTGTTAAACAAAATTGCTGACCTTTTCAATTTGCCCTTTTGCCAACAAGGGTCTCGCAGCCTTGCTGTTGCAAGTAAATCTGCCTTCTCTAGGGGTAATGGCACAGCTCAGACACTGAACTCTCAACCCTATGAGGGCTTCGGCCTGCTGCAGTCAAGCTTGGTGACCTTGACCGTAGGGCTGTACTAGCACACCTCATATATTAGCCAGCCTCAGAGCAGAGCAGCCCCATGGAAATCTTGGCCCAGCTCTCTTATGTGTCATCGTCTATAGGCAGCAGTAAAGAATTAGGCCAGCTGCATCCTCCAGAAGAGCCCTTAGCCTGAAACATCTGCATTTCAAGTACAGCTCTGGATGAATAATAAATCGAGATGTCTCTGCCTTAGATTGCAAGAAGTCCCATGACTAATCATGCCTCCAAGAGAGCTCGTATTAGAGTTCAGGGGTGGGGGGGAAGCGTCTTCATTTTCTGCCTTTGCACGTTAGTGCTTACCTGCAGATGTTAAGATGTTGATAAAGCACTTGTCGAAAGACCGTGGGTGTTTACCTTCAGTTTTTCCTGTTTTATTAAAAAGAGAAAGAAAGCGAGGTATTGTTTGAATAACTTCATCAGAGAGGGTGATACACAGGGAAACAAATGATACAATAAAGCAGAACTATATCATTTAAATAAAAAAAAATTTAGAAGGGCTGGCCTCCCAGAGTTGCTGGACATCTCACTGTTTACTATAAACAAAGTACCAGTCCTCTGGAAGCTAATGGGACTATCGATTGGTGTTTACTCATGCCAGCAGGATCTGGTTTCTGATAATCTAGGGCCCTTGTGTACTGGAGAGAGTGGGCTGGTTCTGAAATAATGGAGCACACTTTAGGGCAGAGGAGAGAGGTTTGTAAATTCTTTGTGACTAGGTTGAGCTGAAAGTCTTTGTTTATTTAGAATTCCTCCCAAGTCCTCTAGGAACCTCACAAAAGCATCCTAAGTAAAATTCCCCAATGGCCTGTGTGTCTTTGTAGGAGTATCTGGTTGGTGAAAGACTAAATAAGAGATGGACAACATTCTTTAAAGGAGCCCAGGTCGTTTCATCTGATATTTATTGTTTTCTCTTCTACAGTGAGGTTTTGGTACAACTTCATTTGAACAGAAATGACTGCAGCGTAAATATGGGCAAAGAGATTTTTAAAATTTCTTCTAATATTAATATTTTCAGAAAAAAGGCACTACAGGTAATCCCCATTTAGAGGACAATATAATTTTCTTTTCATTTCATTGCTTTAGGTAAAAGCAGAGTGCAACACTAGTTTGGCAAGTGCTACAGAACATCCAAACTAAGAATGAATTAGCTCTGCTGGGTGCTATCACACCAATGTGGATGCTCCGGATTAAAAAATTTAGCTTCTTGGTGCTTAACCAAATAATGATTCAGCATTTTGTCATCTCACAACCACTGATTGTATGACCTGCATCGTCAAAACATGGTGTTAATGCTTTAGATCAACTCAGAAACATTCTACACAGTGATGGGGATGATACTTTCACAACTACTTATCTGGACAGAATGGGATGTGTTTCTGCTGTTTAATGAGTTACTAAATTTCTGCTTCTCCACCAAGGAAGCATTATGCTGTTCTCCATCACTTAAATTGGGCTTTGCTCTGAGTTAGGTTTTGTTTGAAATCCAACATGTGCGAAACTTGGAATGTTATCATCTTAATAGGCTTCGATATATATGTTTGTTGGGGTTCAGAGAAAAATACTTCAGCCTCTTATCATTTATATATTCAATATTTATATCCTTAGTGAAATTTACAATGTTACTATTCTCTTTGAGAATATTTATTTTCCAACATTGTAGCTCACAAGCTGATATATGAGCAGTATAAGAAGGTGCCTCTGTCTGTTTCTAATTCTTCATCCTGGAATGAAGTTTAATGGGCTATACTTACAGGTAACAGCATTCTTTCCTCTTCAATGTTTGTTTGTTTTTTCAACAGAAGTGGATAGAGCCAACACTAATATTTCTTCTTTAAGAAGCTAATTTGATTTACTTGCTAACTGAATCAGGCAATATTTCATCCCATAAGATAATAAAATTCAGACCAATATCTTCAAATACAATTTGCTAATACTCATTATCCTAATTTAAGCATAATATATCATATGTCTATATCCAATTGCCATCATGTACCCTGTAAAGATGCAGAGATAGCAGACTTCAATAAAAACTTGCTGACTTGCTAATACTGTAGGAAAAAGTGAATATTTATGAATTTATCAAGAACTATTTATTGAGTATGTATCTTATGCCTAATGTAGTTAGTGCTCTGAAGGAAACTATGTAAAATGTTAATAGTAGAGCATTCTGATTTCTTTCAAAGACATTATCAAAACCCAAGACACATAAGAGACACTTGCACAGTGAGACAAGCACATGAGTGTCTGTTGGCTCTGTGTTGTTGGATTAGTGTGTTGCTGGCACCGTGTGCTTGATTGTGTAGTTGAGCTGAAAGGTACTATAGAAACACAGGGAATCAGCTGTGGAGTTAAAGAAGCTCGTTTGAAGAAGTAAAGTTTGCAATGATTCTTAAAAGAAGGCCTGAACCTATATGGAGAGTAGGTAGGGGAAGAAGTATGGTGAAATGCAGTATATAATCAGAAGTCAGTGAGGGGGCAGACTGGAGAAGACAAGAAACATATACATATCTGGACAGCTAGAAGGACTGACTCCAACAGTAGGATTTGTCTTCTATGCGGTAGGTAAAAAGGAAGTCATTTGGGACTTTCAAGGGAGAGAAGTGAAATTCCAGAAAACTTGGAAATTAATTTGGATAGGGCAAAATCTATTGCAGGTACACAGTAGAGTCATGCAAGGATGGAAAAAAAAAAAGAAACCACGCCTGGTATTCACTTCTGCTTCAATACAATGCTGAGTTTTATTGGATATTTAGGTCAAATTCTGTGATTTGTTATAATTTATCCTTCAATGCTGCCTTTAGTATCTTTTCAAATAAAGTTTCCAATAATATTACAAAGGCACATTACCATTTTTTACAATGTTGCATGCATATTTTATAATGGGTGGTCCTGGAGCAATAGAGAGAAACCACCTGTTGGGAAAGAGGACAGACACTGGTCTTAGTTCGTGACAGTTATTTACAAGCATTAAAGATTCCACATGAATGTTGCTTGTGTTGAAGTTCTTGCTTTACATGTTTGACAGTAGCAGCCACGAAATGGTCAAAACTATCAACAAACATTTTTCCTCTTCTTAAAGATGTGACGCCAGTGTACTAGTACTAGAACAAGCCACACGTTTGTTAATCATCTATTAGTTTTTTTTAAATCTAGCAGTGCTGGTACAGAGATATATTTAAACAAAACCACAGCTAAGACAGTGCTGAAATGGAATGGGAAACACCCAGAGATCCAAGATTTCTCTGAAATGTTGATAATGAGACAGGATAAACATGTTGTTTGAAAGATGTTCAAAATATCTCAAATCACATAGGAACATGAATGAAATTGGGAGGGAAAGTGGGAAAGAAGAACTGAAGAACAAAGTATATTAGTGAGTTTCTAAAATAATTATTTTTATATGATTTACCTGTCCTTGGTTGTCATTTTCATACTATTTGGATAAACAAACTTATTCCACATCACATGTTAACGTCAGTGTATTCTTGTCACTTAAAGCTACTGCAACCAAAATATACTCTGAAAAATATTTAACATCTCTCTAACCATTTTTAACTAAGTAGCATGAACTGCTCTCTTTCTGCTAGACTTATCATGCCCTTATTTTTTGCTATTATTTTTATTGCTATTGTTATATTCTAAGCAGGTGCAAAACATTGCATGTTGCATGATCTCATTTACAATTAATGTTATGAGACTTCTTGAAATGTGGTATGGCATTGTAGCCATTGGTACTGGTGACAGAATATGAAAGTAGAGTCATGACACAGATGTCTCTGGAGCCTAATTTTGAGATAGATATTCCTTTGGGTCTAGTTAAGCTATCCATATCTGCAGCTATAAGTAATTTTGACTGAAACATAGCAGGTGCTATCAACATACTGAAGAATTTTATTCTAGGTGAATGGTGTTTCCTATTGAAAAGAGCTTAAAATAGTTTGTTCATTACCATTTTTGCATCTGATCATGAAGAAATATGAAATTCACCAATCATTTGTAAATATACATAGACAACATTGTACAAATTAGGCCATACATTTAGCTCTTATAGGCAAGGTTTTTCAACTAAATAAATGCCTCTTTGTATGAGGAATGAAGTGATTGAACTGTCTCCTGCTGTCTCCCATCAGCTAACTTCCTTTCCCATGGAACTTTCACCTCTCCCCTGCAGAAATTTGGCTGTAAAAGACGTGCGTGCAAATGTCCACAGGTGTTGAGCCTATAACCTAATGTCAAGCATGCAAATGAACAACACAGGAGCTTAGTAAACTGTACGTGCATCTGCAAATAATTGCCCATGGTTACTGACATTGGGCCAGCAGCTTTTTCTTTTTAATGCCTCAATGTGTATGCTGCTGTTAACTTGTTCCAGATTGAGCTTCGAAACTGCACCCACAATTTCAGAAAGTACAGACAAGAATAAAGCCACCCATGGACTATTTCATGCAATGTAGCCCCTGAATAGAAAAATAAAACCTCAGAATGATATTCTCATGCAAGCTATAAAGCTTAATATATAGGGGAAAGTCTAAAAAGAGTAGCTGTAGCTTTCTTTCAAAAAATGTCTTTATGACACTATTCATGTAGGATTCAACTTCCCTGGAGTAATGACTAGTATGTAAACTCTTCCAAAATTTAGTAGTCAGAAATAGGAAGGAAAAATTTATTTTCAAAAAATCAATTATTAAGTGTCATTTGACTAGGCCATGAAGATTAAGTTATTCATATTTCCTATTCCTTTGGCTAGGTCTAATGATAATCTCACTGTACTATGAATAAGTTATTGAGAAGCAAGACAATACAGTTACATAATTGGACAGCAAGTCAATTTACAGAATGATTTTATCATACCATTCTGGGAGTTGTTCCGTTCATATTTATATGCAATTGTTCTGAGTAATTAAATGATATCTGCTCCTTGTCTTCAAACTCACTCCCAGAGTTGTTTTCTTACTTCAGATAACCATTTTATACAACCATTATTCTTATTCATTTCAGTCTTGTTCCCTTTAAAGCCATCAAAAATACTATCAGTTTCTCCCCTATAACAAAAACCTCAGTAACTCACCCACTTGCTTCTGAGTCACAGATACCTTGGCCAAATAAAGGTTGTGGGATGATTAGTGACTGTTTATAGCAAAAAATTACTCAAATGTTCTAGAAATTCTTTTGGAGGTAAATGAGATGAATTTCTTTGTTTCAAAATTAATCAAAGTCTATAATATTCTTTTTTTTAATTTTTTTTTATTTATTCAATTGTGCGTGTGTGCGTATGTATGTGTGTGCGCGCGCGCGTCTGTGTGTAGAACCACGGACGAATTCGGGAACCACCATGGACGCCTCCACTTCCTCCGCCCGGGGATTCACAGGCACCGCCCTACCAGGACCAGAAGCGCAGGCTGCCCCCACTTCTGCCTGGCGTCTATACGTGGGATCTGGGATCCGAACTCAGGACCTTCCGCCTGCAAGGCAGAGGCTTAACCCCTGAGCCACCTCTCCAGCCCCAAAGTCTATAATATTCTAAGGGCCATAGAAAACTACTAAGAAAAGCCAATGAAAAGTGTATATAACTTCCCAGATGTGACCCATGGTGTCTCGTCCTATTTTCACAAAGGACTTAGGGCACAAATGAATGAAGATGCTGTTTTCGGAAAAGCAAATACCTGCAAAAAGAATAGTCGACTTCTCCACAATCAAGTTCTGTCCTATTTTAATATTCTTGTGTGGATCCAATATATGGCCAAGTTGGAGTCCTTCACATTTCTGGGCCACCTCAGACACTTTCTCCTCTTATTGTGCTTTTCCTGTTAATTTTGCTTGTTGGTTCTTGGAAACTTCATATTCACTCTCGAAGATCCAAATAACTTTTATTTATTCTATGATGAATTTCTGAAATACATCTATGAGACTTCAGGCCAGTGAGTAATCCATTCCCATTGAGTCTGGAGTGATTACTAGAGTTGCTGGAAAAGAAATTATGTGACTTCCAAGATTAGGTCATCATAAGCTAATTTTGAGGAGAGCTATTCCACATGAGAAGGCTGATTACTATAGAACTATAAAGACCACTATATTATGGGGATAGCCTACATTAGTTATATAGAAAGGAAAGAGACAGAATGGAAGAAACAGAGATAGAGAAGAAGGAGAAAGAGAAAGAGGAGGAGGAGGAGGAAGAGGTAGCAAGAGAAGAGAAGAGGAAAGAGAGACAATCTCTAAGCAGGCATTTTGGATAAGATACCAGGCATGTGGGAGATCATGTATGCCCAGAACAAACTGACTTCAGCCACAACTGTCAGGAGGACAATTATCCAGTCAGCCTGGAAGTGGAGTGGGGCCAATTGTCTTATAATCTGTTTAGGATGGAAAGGGAAAGAATCTTAAAGAAAATATTAGTAAAGTCCATATTAAAAAATCACATCTTCTTTTAATTGTGCAGGTTAAGATTAGAAAGAGAAATAAAGGAAAACACATTTTTGTTTTCAAATAAAATATAGAGGAAGCATTCCTACGATAATAATTGCTAGATTAAAAATGGTACTGTTCTTATGCTCTGCTTTTTCAACCAACAAAAAAAAGGCAAAAGAAAAAAAAATTGAGTCAGGCAAGAATAAAACCTAATGTGATTTCAGAAAAGCACATCTCAGGATGAATATTTCAAATATCCTTGCTAAGACATCAAGAATATTTAGTGTAGGCTTGATAGAAATTTTCAATTGGATCATGGTTGTGATTACTTCCTATAATGAGACAAATAGTAAATGTTTTGGTTTTGTAGTGCATATAACAAAAAACCTTTATTGTTTGTTGTGATATCATTCTGGTGACATAATTCACCATGATTGAGATTAAGTATTTTTCACAGTGCTATTTACAAATAAAACATTTTATAACCCTTAAAAGAAACTTCTACCCAGTATGCTATACCTATCCATTCCTGTCACCTCTTCATTCCTAGCAACTGCTAAACTGATTTCTCTGTAGATTTCTCTTTTCTGGACATTATGTGTGAATGGAGCTGCATATTAGGAGCCTCTTTGTGCTTTCTAGTTATCACACGCTATACTAATTCCAGCATCATCTTTATTGCAACCTTGTTGATCTTTTAACATCTAGATAAGAAGCATTCAATTCTCTGTTTGGATATGCAGCATCTTCTTTAGCAATGAGAGGGGGGACCAAATTCATTCTCACATGCATCAATTCAATTAGTACCATGGTTTGAGATTACTCTATTCCCTTGATTATTGTTGGAATCCTTTTAGAAGTCAGCTGATCAGGCTGCATGGTTTTGTGTACTTTGAGTCAATGGCATGGGCACATATGTCTACTCAATGCCAGTGAACCATGATGAGTACTATTGTGGATTTGTTAATCTGCAGTGAGAAGTTCCCAGTTAGACTATAAAGATTCTTTCAGCTCTATGGGATCTCTCACAATTCCTTAGGAATTGCAGACCAGCCTTCTTAATTCTGTCAAAAATGCTGCTAGACTTTTGATTGGGATTACACTGAATTTGTGAATTGCTTCCTGTAATGCTGCCATCTTAAAATGCCATATTTTCTAATTCACAAGTACATGATGCTATCCTTTAATTTATCTAGTCAATGACTTGTAGCTTGTGGTATATTGTTTGTGTTTTGTAATCCTTTCAAAATGTCAAAACTATTATTAACTTGCCAGTTTAACCAAAACAAGCTGTGGGTTAAAATTGCCTATGGGTTATAGTGTGCCAAACCCTGAGGTAACCAAAAAAGCTTCTAAGAATCTTCAAGCCATGCCTTTTAAGCCTTTATAGCATAAGGAAACTACTAGAAGGAAATAGTGAGCATGTCTTGTCACGTTGGTTTGGGCAAGGATTGTTTGGATAAGACCTCAAAGCACAGGCAACAAAAGCAAAAATAGACAGAAGGGATTTTGCTATGCCAGAACTTTCTGCACAGCAAAGGAAGCGGTCAGCCGAGTGACAAGACAATGTGCAGAAGGAGAAACAATATTTCTAAACTATACCCTGACATGGAGTTAATATCCAGAGCATGCAAAGAACTCACTCTATTGGACAGTAGAAAACAGAAGTAATCTAAATTAAAAATGGAAATATGACCTGAATAGACATTTCCCAGAAGAAATCATACAAGCAACAAACGGGTTATGATAAGGGGAAAATGCTTACTATCAGTAATTATAAAGGAAATATAAATCAAAGACAGAATGAAATAAAATCTTATAGCTCCTAGAATGGCTGAAGGATGGCTAATGAATACTAGTAAGAATGAGAAGAAAAGGAAATGCAAAGTGTTGTCAGAAAGTAAAT
Source organism: Typhlomys cinereus (assembly GCA_023101885.1). Taxonomy (NCBI): domain Eukaryota; kingdom Metazoa; phylum Chordata; class Mammalia; order Rodentia; family Platacanthomyidae; genus Typhlomys; species Typhlomys cinereus. The sequence goes on from JALPQD010000127.1 coordinate 5,378,269, forward strand.
TATTAGAGTATTATAGCAGAAATAGAACTGAAACGTGATCTAGCAATTCTGCTGGGAATATGCCAAAGGGAATGAAATCAGAGTTCAGAAAAGTTACCCACACTCTCATGATTGTTTTAGCACTGTTAGGAATAATCAAGAGATGGGATCAACCTAGGTATCCACCAATGAGTGGATAATAGGATGGTATCATTCAGGTATAAGGAAGAATGAAATTTTGTCATTTGCAACATGGATGAATCTAAGAGATATGCTAAATGAAAGGGTCCAGCATGTAGATATGTGCTGTCAAAGAGATAGCAAAAAAAAAAAAAACAAAAAAAAAAAAAAAAAACAAAAAAAAAAAACAATTACTAAAGCCTGGAGACATGGGGGGCTGTTAAGAGGTTCAAGTTAGCACTAGCACAGAGGAGTAATTCTAGTGTTGTTCCACACAGGAAATTAACTATAGTTAGCAATAATGCACCTTTTATTCTAAGATACTTAGAAGGGAGGGCTTTGCATTTTCTACCTAGCATTAGAAGTGATAGTCATGCTAATTGTCCTGAGTTGAGCAATGAACAATAAACATGGACATTGAAACTTTCTCTCCCAGAAATCAGACCACGCCCCTTCAGCTTCTTTCCTTACCTTCTCTTCTTCACTCTGCCTCCCAGTGGCAGTGCTTTTTAAAGCCAGTTTTATGAATTTTCCTTTTATTTGTTTTTAAATATTTATGTGTGTGTGTGAGAGAGAGAGAGAGAGAGAGAGAGAGAGAAAGAGAGAGGAAAAAGAGAGAGAGGAAAAAGAGAGAGAGGAAAAAGAGACAGAGAGACAGAGATGGAGAGATAGAGATAGAGAGAGAGCAAACAGGCATGCACATGCATTCCATGATGCAAGGGCAAGAAGTAAGAGGATATTTTTGAACTCACCAAGTGGGATTCTGGGGACGGAACTCAAGTGACCAAGCTTGGGAGCAAGTATGTTACCTGTTGAGCTATCTCAGCCCTCCTGGTGGCTGTTATAAGCAAGCCTAGCCTTCCTCTCTATTGCCCTGGACACAGACAATTTAAATCATATGACATTCTTTATCAGTACCTTCCGGATTTCTGGTACATTAGCCAGGTCAAAATATGTCACATGATGTAAAGCTTCCTGGAGCATTCTGGAAGCACTACAAAAGTTAGAAGGCTCCTTTGCTTTTCAGCTTCTGTGGATTCTGACAATCTGTAGTGTATTAGTCAGGGTTCTCTAAAGCCACAGAACCAACAAAATGAATACATATAAAGGAAATTTGTTGGGTTGGTGTATGATTGTCTGGCCTGCGTAGTCCAGCAATGGCTGCTAGTAGTTGCTAAGCCCAAAAGTGGAGGAGTTGAAGGGTTGGAAGGTCAAAGAAACCGGACTGTAGTAGGGATGATGAATTTGCCAGTGCATGGCAAGAGAGTCTTCCAGGGTTCTGTCTTATGGTTCCTTTTATCTAGTCTGCTACTGGGAGGCTTCAGATTTAGGGCTGGTCTTTGTATCACAAATATATTGATCCAGGTAAACTCTCAGGTGGTCTGGCAACTGATACCTCATTTAATACCAGGTGTGGTCAAGTGGACAACCAGGATTATCTTTTACATGTAGAAACACTATTCATGGTGTTTCTCTCTTTTATTCTTTTCTATTTCAACTTTTACTCCTGTTCTAATTCTCTCACACCTTAAGGCCAAAGAATGGCCCAAGACCTTCTGTTCTAATAAACCTCTTATTTATTTAGATCATCTTGTGTCAACTTTTTTTTTCAACCAATGGACCTCCACAATTTTTCCTAATGAAAGATATATGTAATTATTGTGCATTTATTAAAATCACAATAAAATCACCACTCACTATGCAAGAAACTTAGATTTTTAATCTTAAGCACATTTCACCTCAATACTTTAAGTCTCAGTTTGAGGACAGGAGCAATTATTTAAAAGATTTGTTATTTTGTCATTTGTCTTATTCCAGACAGTAATTTGACACATAAGTCCAGAGTATTTTCAAAGGAATTATTACAGCTTTGAGGGAAATTAATGGAAAATATTCAGAATACAAAGATGCTTTGGGGGATATCCAAATTTCCACAGGCAGCATGCAAAAAGAAAACTCCCATGTTGGAAATATGGATCATTCTTTATCACAAGGGAGGCTGATTCAGAGGTTAGAACCCAAAGATCCAAGAACGGTAGGAAAACTATCATCAAGAGGAGAGAGGGTGTCTTGATCAACATCTGTGTAGCTGAATCAGTATTTATGTAGACAAGTCATTTCCCTATGACTTCTTTCCCCCTGTTATCCAGGGCAGGACATTTTCTGAAACTCTATCTTGACTAGAATGTGGAGATTCCCAGAGTCACCACAGGAACCACCCTAATTGACTTCCCTCTTACCTCCCTAGACCCTTAACCTGCCTACCCTACTGACATTCTTTCAATTCCCACCTTGCACTGCTGTGCTTTCCTAGCAACTTCTTGGAAACATCTGAAGGCTATAAAAGAGAGATGCCCATTTTGTCACAGGACTGCTCTGCAGATTTCTTCCCCACTCTGGGACTATTTTCTCCCACTTTAAGCTATCTCTTCTGTTCTAATGTCCTCCCACACCAAGGCTAAACTAGGTTCTCTTAACTACAAGGCCCTTGGTTTTAATAAAGTTTGTATTTTTTAAGTTTCTCCCTATGTAACTACTCTATATCAATGAATTCCACATCTAATAAAGTCAGTATCTCTCTCTCTCTCTCTCTCTTCTCTCTCTCTCTCTCTCTCTCTGTTGTGTATACATGCATGCACATGTAGATGTGTGTGTGTGTGTGTGTGTGTGTATGTGTGTGTAAAATATGTAGAAGAGCACTTGTGTACCAATGGAGTTCCAAAGATGGCTTCGGGAATCATCTGGATTGCTTTATCTCCTTGTTGTTTTATTCTGAGGTTTCCAAACTCTGCCTTTCAGGGCTGCTACCATTTCTGCCTGGTATTTTTAAGTTGAATCTGGGATCCAAAAAACAGGTCCTTCTGCTTGTGAGACAAAAACTTAAATCCTGAATCATCTCTCTATTCCCCAAAGCTTGTATTTTTTAAATCTCTTCTTTATGTTAGTTTCACATCACCCTTGAACAATGTCATATTGTCACTCTCCATTCTTTTCCCCTTGCCCACCTAAATTCCTCAACCTTCCTGTTGATCATGAGAATATAATTCTACTTGACCAGGTTTCTCTGTGTATGTCTTATTTTGAGAGGTGGTTTACATAACTTGTCTTGCTAGTTTGCATGTCTTAGGCAACAGAAAGTTTTCTATGATGACTCTCACTTACATGAAGTAATCTCAGATGTTAAGCCTGACTTTTTAATAGGATGAAAATTCTTGGGATATGTATTTTGGAGATATGTAAGGGAGAAGTAATAATGAATTGTGGCCAGTGAGATTAAAATATGGCCACAAATTCCTTGTCACATCTCTTACCAAATGCCATTCAGTTACCCGCTAAACACTAGTTAGTCATGGGCATTGTAACCAATATGAAACACACCCATGATATGAGGGTTAAGAAAGCTTTTGTGATATGTGGTAATACCAAACCTTCACATAACAGGAAGTACCAAAAGGATAAGAAGAAACTGATACTAAACAGGAGGTAGGCTCAGCCACTCTAGTGTTTAACGTCTTCCTGGAGAATCTTTGATAATTCTACTCAAGTTGATGTCTAACTGTTGCATCTTAAAGTTTACGAATCTGAAAAGAGAAATTGCCCATTTTAGCCTTATCACAAGAATCATGAGAAATAAAAAAACAACATTTTGCACCAAGTCTCTAAGTTTGGAGGCAAATTGCTTACATAGGTAGGTAACAAAAATAATTTGTAAATAATTTTTTTGTTTCTATTGTATTTATTTAGTTAAGATATCTCTGAAGGGTATAACCTATATGTCCTGCTCAGTTAGGTGTGAAGTCCAGTTATCTTTACAGATGACCCCTGACTTTTCTTCCCCTCAACTCCTTGCCCCAAGAGACAAGCCTGCACCCACCTAATAGTGTCCAGTTCAGACTTACTCTGTGTGCATTGATGTCTGTCACTCCCCCTCTCCACTTCCACTGCCCACCATCCTCTTCCCAAGTACAGTTGGAATTTCTAGGGCCACTCTTAGTCCCTAATCATCTTCATGTTCCCTGATCTTGCAAGGTCACACTAAAGTGTCTTTTTTAAAAATCAGATAATTAAGAATAGATAAGTTGCAGAATCCTATGGTTGCTCATCATTAGCTACATCTGACTTCTTCATTAACATATCACAGAACCAATCTGAGCCTGGACTGCTTCTTGAAGAGACAGCTAAATGTTTTTGATGGCTTGAGTGAAACTTCTCCTGAGGTTAACAATGGGGCTAAGAAAGGTTATGTGGGGTACTGTTCTCATTGCCATGATAAAATATCTGATTTATATAAGATATAATTTATGTAAGGTATAATATTATTTATACTATATAATTTATGTGTTAGATATTTTATAAACTATGTAAATTTTATACAATCATATAATTTATATAATATATTTATATAAGATTTATTTGAGCTTACAATTTTAGGAGAGTTTCAACCTATCATAGCAGGAAAAGCAGAGTGGGGATAGTGGATAAGTCCATATTAGCAGGAAACCCAAGGTTCTCAAGTGGGGAAAAGACCAGAAAACTGAGAACCAAACCACTGCAAGGCCGATGTATATTCTTCAATGTCTTGCCTCTAGTGACCTCTCCCACTATCCTGGCCCTTCTTTCAAAATAGCACTACAAAGCAGGAAGAACCATTTCAAATATGAACACATAGAAGACATTTTGAATTTGAACCATAATAATAGTTATCCCACTGTAGAATGCAGAAAGGAACTAACATCAAGAGGAAGTTAGGGATTTTTGCCAGTCTTTAATATATATAATATTAAAGGATAAAGATATAGACATGATATATTTTATATATAAAGGAAATATGATATATAATGATATATGTATAATATTAAAGGATATACATTATATTAAAGGATCTATCTAGCTATCAAAATATCTATCTATCTCTAAGTAATGGAATAGATTCAGCTTCACACAGACTTAGTCCTGTCTTCTTATTGACACTGTACCAAGAACTACCCGTAACACAAGTCACCATAACTTCTGTTATCAACTTGTAGATTGCATATCAGATGATTTACTGATAGGGAAAGGTACAAGCTCACTTTTATATCAAGGTTTATATATATTATACCATATACGTGTGTATTTATGTTTGTTGTATATGTGCACGCGCATGTGTGTGTGTGTGTGTGTGTGTGTGTGTGTGTGTGTGTGTGCATCTGTTGTGTGCTGTGGTAATGCTTGAGTTTTATACTTAGCAGTAGCTTCAACTGTCACACCAGTGGCTTTCCCAAAGCAAGCAAGCTTTATGTAGAGGATCAGTTAATGACACAAACTCTAGAATACTCATCCATTCAGTAAAGTCCATGTCCAATTGTATTTTCCAGAGAGTCTAGGATTTCTGTACATCAACTTTAGTAGGATGCTAGTGCCATCCTTAACCTGGAAGTTTCTCTTTTGAGTTTCTCTAATAATTGAAAATCATCAATTCCTAATCTGCTTTTTCAGATAGGTATTGCAAAGCACTAGGGAAAGAGTAATGCCAGCCTAGAAGATCACAAACTTGAGATGACATTTGAAGTGGGCAGTGAATGGAATGGAGAGAGAAAATTAATGCCAGACTTGCTTTGTTGGCATTTTAGAATGATTAACATGGAAATGCATGTTTCTTGACAAGATCTGGGAACTAGTCAATTTTGTATCCCTGTTCCACATCATAAGGAAGTATCAAACAATTTTATTAAGTTGTTCTGTGAAGCAGCAGTAATGATTTAAAGGCAAACCCTCTGGAATCAGATTGCCTGAGACCTAATCCCTACTTCATCTAGTTCCAACTATGTGATTTGGGAGTATTTAGCAGTTCTTTGGTCTTTGTTTCTTCTGTTTCAAAATGAAACTTAGGAATTTATTTCCTTAATCTTGATGATTAAATGAATTAATATGTAGAAATTACTTAGAAAAATGGCTTACATTCCAGATAAGTGCAATACAATAATAATGATTTTATTGGTATTATTATTTTCTTAGTATTGTTAAAGTAGACATGGCTAAAATTCAAACTCTGAGAAACAGGTACAATCACAATATCAAATGGGGAAAGAAATGACAGCCATCAAACGAAATGGTTGCCCTTTTTGCTTTGTTTGATAAGGTTGGCATTGAGTTAAAATAATGTGTCCAAAATCATATAGTTGAGGTAAGTGGCCCATACAGGAATATGGAATATGCTGGTATTTATATTCAAAATGTGTGCCTTTAATTTATGTCTATACTACAACATATAGTATAAATATTGGTAGAGAAAATGACTCAGTTTGCTGGGTAGTCATGGGATCATTGCCTAACAAGCAAGTTCGAAATTGCCTTATGGATCATAGGATGATTTATTTTTGTGTTTTTGAATGCTCATTTACTGAATGAAAAACAAAACTAAACAGAATTACTTTAATTCAAAAGTCAGTTTTGAACAAAGCTTTATATTCAAATTTATAAACAATATTATTTGTTCTTAAACCTTCCATTAAGTTATTTAAAAATAAGACTGTCATCTTTTAGAGTGTCCAATGATTAAATTTGATTAACCCAAGTAGAAAAATGCTAAATTTTCCTTTAAATGTCAAGCACATTTACAAATTATAATACTATTGCAGCTGCATATACAAAATTCAAATAGTCAATTATTTTCTTCTTCCATTTGTGTCTGTGAGTGTGTGTGTGTTTGGTGTGTGTATGGGGGGGTAAATACATGTTTCATGTGAGTATGGAAGCCTGAGGTAGATGTTGGGAATCATCCTTAATTATTCTTCCACCTTATCCTTTTAGGCAGAATCTCTAATTAAGCCCAGAGCCTGGATAGGGTTAGTCTTCCAAGCCAGCTTGCTCTGAGCATTCCCAATATCCATCTTCTGGGACTGTAATTGCAGGTGGTTTGCTACATCCACCTGCTATTTTACATGGGACCTGTAATTCAAACTACAATCCTCTTGCTTGTGTGGCAAGTGCTTTAATTGCTGAGCCAGTTCCCTAACATCATTTGATTTAGTTCATAAACCCTTGAATTCATCACCAATAAATTTGTTTCCTAAACAATGAAAAAAACTTACCACATGTTTAAATGGCTCTAAAATTCTAATAAATAAATCCTAAAAATTGTTTTTGCTGACAGTAGGATTTTTCTATCTTTGGTTAACTAAAGAGCTTTGTATGTTTCATTTGGGAGCATTAAATCAAATTGGATCAAATTAGCATAAATTCAAAGAGAGATGATATTTAATTTTTAAAGTTCTGAAATTCAGTGAAGCAGAAACCTGATGCATATTTCATTTTTACTTTTAGGTAATATAAAAAAGTACTTTAGCGTTATTGGGGAAATAGCCACTGTCACAATTGACCTCTTTTGATTAGTCTTTTTATTTTTTTTATTATTTATTCAATTGTGCGTGTACCCATGTGTGCGTGTGTATATGTATGTGTATGTATGCACGTGTGTGTAGAACCACGGACAAATTTGGGAACCACCATGGATGCCTCCACCTCTTCCTTGTTTACTCTGCCCCGGGATTCACAGGCTCCACCCTACCAGGACCGGAAAGGCAGGCCACCCCCCCGCTTCCACCCTGCGTCTATACGTGGGGTCTAGGATCTGAACTCAAGATCTTCCGCCTTCAAGGCAGAGGTTTAACCCCTGAGCCACCTCTCCAGCCCCGATTAGGCTTTTTAAAAGGTGATTATAATACACTTTAGGAAAAAAAATAATTCGCACTTTGCATAGGATAGTTTAAAATATGTGTGACTCATGCTATTTGAATTTTCATTTGATTCATATATCTTTCCAGATATTTCCACAGTGTTATTGTTCTTTACTATTTACTTAATCTGAAAATCTTAAAATATTTCAAATTAGGAGAACCAAGAACCATGCTTCCTTCCTTTTGATCTATGCGATGTTTAATTCTTTTTCTGGTTTCTGTAGGCACATGATGTAGGAAGGCCAAAATAGCAATATGGAGGAGGGAGAATGGGATTTATTTCAAATCAAATAAAATGAAACACTGAAAACAAGTTATTAGATTACATAATTTTGAAATGCTTACTTGCAAATAATCACTTACCAAATTTAAAAATGGATTGGAAAACAAAAGAAAGAGGGCCCATAGACTTGTTATAGTGGACGTAAAGCATACACATGGACTAATAGGAGGATTTTGCTAATGGAGATGCTCTGACAATGGAGAGGACAGAATTCTTGAATCTTCTGATCCTTAGTTCTCTTTAGAGAAGGCAGGCTGATCTTTGGCACTGAAAAAAGAGGGAAGGAGTAATTTTTGTAATACCTGATAATAGCTTGAAATCCAGGATTGACTAACCAAATGCAGGGAACTAAGCTATCTTACTTTAATGGAGGAATAGCTTCATCTTTAAACACTTGGCAGAAAAGCAACTCTTGGGGTTTCTTAATGTATCTCATCCTCTTTTGTTTGCTAAGTGAATAGCTGTATTATCTTTTAATTGTTTTGTCTCTTGAACCAAAAAGATAGCTCGAACCAAAAGATATCTTACCTGCGAGTTTTGAATATTCTTTCTAAAGATAAGATAGACTGCCAGCAGAATCCCACCTTTGTGTGAGGCCACACCTGCATGGCCAGCATCCTGCCCAGGGATGCCTTAGTACTCTGACCTATGCTGAATGCTCAGTCTGTTCTTGCCATTTCTTTTGTGAGTGTGGTGGGACGTGTTTCCTCTGCTTGTTTCTGAGATTGTTTCATTCTTTATGGAACTCTGATCTGGTTGGAGAAGTAAAATGAAACCCACCTCTTCTGTGTTTTGAGCTTTAAGTATATGAGGAAATTGAGTTAGATTTTTCTGTTTCTCAGGTCTAGTTAAGTGCTTGTATTTAGTACCATAAAGATGGAAAATGTACCATCTGACAGAAGTCTCCATGCGGCCAAGGCTCATGGTTACTTGTCTCTCAATCACATAGTGGCACAGACTCTTGCTTCTAGTATGCATTTGTTGAATGCACCAAGAGTGAAAAAGGAAAGTCAAATTAAGTTGTATATCTACCTTTGCTGTAATTGTTTTTAGTTCATTTTGTACAAAGTTTGGTCTTAATATGGAGAAAAAATAGTAATTTAAAATTATTCACATGTAAATTCAGAATATAGCTATATTCTATTCTTAAATTTTTTTCAAGTCATGTTTACATACATGCTACTGACAATGAGTTTATGAAAATAAAAGAATTGACTGCTACAAACATCAAGAGGTGATATTTCCAGGAACTAATCTCCTCTTCCCTTCCCTTCCCTCTGCTTCTTTTCCCTCCTCTTCCCCTCCCCTTCCCCTCCCTTCCACTCCCCTTTCCCTCCCTACTCAGCCCTGCCCTGCCCATCCCTCCCCTTCCTTCCTTCCTTCCTTCCTTCCTTCCTTCCTTCCTTCCTTCCTTCCTTCCTTCCTTCCTTCCTTCCTTCCTTCCTTCCTCTTTCTCTCTTTCTTTCTCTTTTTCTCTCTTTTTTTCTTTCTTTTTCTCTTTCTTTTTCTTTCTTTCTTTCTTTCTTTCTTTCTTTCTTTCTTTCTCTCTTTCTCTCTTCTCTTTCTCTCTCTCTTTTTTTTTCTTTCCTCCCTCCCTCCCTCCCTTCCTCCCTTCTTTCTTTCTTTCTTTCTTTCTTTCTTTCTTTCTTTCTTTCTTTCTTTCTTTCTTTCTTTCTTTCTTTCTTCTTTCTTTCTTTCTTTCTTTCTTTCTTTTGTGACCCATTTAGTTTTACAAGGGCCATCTGCATTATCATTGGATTGGATCTATCATCCATCAGTGCCTGTTGAAGTTACCAATGAGTACACAAAACATCTGAAGTCAATGTCTTTCCCTCTCCCTGAATCTGTTAGTAGCAAATAGTTCATCAGTTAGATGTGAGGAATCAGCCAGCTGCTGCTCCGTCTATGCCTGGATGCTGTGGGGCCCATTCTTGTACTGACTGGACAGGTATAAGCAGTTGCTGCAAGTTCATAACTGCAATGGTTACATCATGCCCAGAAGGTGGCATTTTGTAGCCCTTCTTTTTTTATTACATTCTTTTATGTTCTGTGGTGTTTTCTGAGCCCAGATATTTGTATAGTATCGTTTGATGAGTTCATTTCCATTCACTTAGGCAGCTTGTCATAAAAGTATTTCAAAATGAGAATGTATGTCTCTCTTTGCTACTTTCTGGTTCTTTCAGTCTTCTGCCCTCTCTTCTGCAATGTTTTTGGAATCACAGGAGATGGCACAAATGTTTTGTTAGAGCTGAGCCCTTATCTATCACTTCTCAGCACCTTCTCCAGTCATGAGTCTCTACTATTCACTGAAAAAGTTTCTCTGAGTAAGGTTGAGAGAAGCATTGGTCTCTGCATATGAACATAAATATGTACAAGGAAGTTTGATACTCTGTCAATTTAGCTAAACTACAGTGCACAGATCCTCCTATGACCTATGGCCTTTCATTAGTTATTGGGAATTATCATTCATTAATTAATGGACATCTAGCCTGATTCCATTTCCTAGCTATTATGAATAGTACCATGAATAGTATCATAATGGATGATCAAGTGTTTCTACAGTAGAATAAAGAGTCATTTGGGTATATGTCCAGGAATGGTACAGTTAGGTAACATAGTAGTTTTACTTTTAGACTTTTGTGGAATCTTTGCAACAGTTTCCATAGTATCTGTACTATTTATATACCCACCAACAGTGAGTAACAATTACTCTTTACCTCATCCTCACTACTATGTGTTATCTTTCAATTTCTTGATGATAGCCATTCTCACTAGGGCAAGATAGAATCTCAAAGTAGTTATAATTTGCAGCTAAAACATTTAACAGTTTTTAAAGTGCTTATTAGCCATATGCATTACTTCCTTTGAGAATTCTGTGTTCTGATCTATAGTCCATTTTCTGATTGAGTTATTTGTTTCAAGATATTTTGAAATGTTTGTGGATTCTAGATATTGATCCTCTGTTAGATAACTAGCTTGCACAGGGTTTGCTGACTGCTTCCTTTGCTGTACAGAAACTTTTTGGTTTCATAAGGTTCCTTGATGCCAAAATTGCCTTATTTCCTGAGCAGCCCAATCACCATTTAGAAAGTCTTTACCCATGACTATATGCTGTAGTAGTCTTCCTATTTTTTCTTCTAGTAGTCTCAGAGATTTAAAACTAGACATTTTTTAAATGGACCTTACCTTTACCTTGAAGATTTAATTTGAAATATTACTTCAGATGATTAAGTCCAATCTTTTTAATTATTGCCAATTTTCTTAGAAGATTTTTATTTACAGACCATGTAAACAATTGCTTTCAATTTTCATCACTTTTAAAACAATTTTCATGAAGGTGGTAAGAAATTCTATTAGAGGACAGATAAAGAAGAAACAGTCATTCACAGAAGACTCCATAAATGTTTCCAACCTATCTTCTGTGACACTGACTTTATTCACTGCTCCTTGTTTGCTTATTTTTAACTCGTGAGACTTTCACTAGCTCTTTTGTGGCACCTAGACAGGTGTGAGGGGGCATGTACAGCCACATATGTAGTCTCACTTGGCCGTTCATAAAAAAAAAACAAAGGGAGTAAAGTGACTTCTGGTGTGGTTATTTATCCACAATTAACAATCAGAAGATTTCTGGTTGGAATGCAAAACCTTCCATAGATCAGACACAGCCCTATGTGATTGGCTGGCGTTATTTCTGTTGTTCTGTTGATTTCTTTTTTTTATTATTTATTATTTATTCAATTGTGCACGTGTGTGTGTGTGTGTGAACGTGTGTGTATGTATGTGTGTGTGTGTAGAACCACGGACGAATTCGCGAACCACCATGGACGCCTCCACCTCCTTCTGCCCCGGGATTCACAGGCTCCGCCCTACCAGGACCAGAAGCGCAGGCCGCCCCCGCTTCCGCCCAGTGTCTATACGTGGGGTCTAGGATCGGAACTCAGGACCTTCCACCTGCAAGGCAGAGGCTTAACCCCTGAGCCACCTCTCCAGCCCTTGTTTTGTTGATTTCTTATGCTAATTCTTCAGAAAAATATCAAGTAGGACAAGAGTTCAAACAGGTGGCACACATGTCATCTTACAAGCAAAGGCTGAGGCAGGATGATTGAGAGTCTAAAATGCTTTCATCAGTACATAGCAAGTTCTGAGTCGGCTTGGTCTACATGAGACCCTTTTACATCAAACACAACATAATGAAACATCAAAAAGAAATGAACAGTGCAAAGTCCTGAGTCCTTTGATTGCTTTATAGCCAGAAAGAGTATCTCTAAATTTTTTAAATTTTTAATTGCAGTTCATGGACTATGTTCCAACATTATTTCACCTGTATGATAGCAAAATAAATGAAAATCAGGGTGCTGCCTATATTCTTATTGGGAGGATTCCCCCCTCCCTCTCTTCTTTGTCAGTCACATAATAATGCTCATATATTGACAGTAATCTCAATGTACATAAATGATTTTGCATTTAGCCTATCACATTGCTCCTGAGAATGCGCATTTTACACGGACATGTATTATTTAGTAGTTGTTATTCCATGAAAGAGACTCACCTCTCACAGAGACAGAAAGAGTTCAGAAAAGAGGTCACACTAAAGTGGTTTATGCATTAATGATGTTCCTTTGGCATCTTCATTTAGATTGTGAAATTATTTGGGGAGGGTGGTGTAATGAACTCACTGGTTAATTAACAGAAGACTCTAATATGCTCATGGCAACCATGTCAGTAGGTCAGGCAAGAGAAAATTACTAGTCTTTGCAAGGCAGTTAAGAGTGTTCAGACACTGGAGCAAGTATAATCGTGACCCACTGAAACGTGAAGTTCAGGTTGTCAGCATTCACTTGATTCATTTCCGATACATACTCTCTATTTGAACAGGAACAAATACAGTGTGTGCATAAAGTCTCTTGGTTAAATGGAAAACAAGTACATCATTTGATCCATAAAACACGTTTGGATTTGAGGTTGTAGAAAGCCTCTGGATCACAGCACAATACAAACTTCAATTTTTCCCAAGTATATCCACAGGACAAACTTAGTATAGACTTCCTGATTTGTTTTTTTTCCCTCTTAAAAAGTTTTTTGCTATGTTGCCTCAGGTTTGTTATTGTTAATTTGTATGTATGCCTACAGCTACAAAGGAGACAGGAATAAGAAATGCTAATGGGAAAAAATACAACCACCTGAATTCTACTAAACATTGTGGGAGAAAAATGTTTAAATAAGGTAGAAATTGTAGTATATTCCACATTACATTAACAATGGAGGAGGAATCTTCATGTACGTATATCAGAGAAGGAGAGAGAGAGAGAGAGAGAGAGAGAGAGAGAGAGAGAGAGAGAGAGAAAGATTTTGATTTGCTCACAGTTGGAGATAGATTGGCAGTAACAGCTGCTACCAAGTGTCAACAATCAAGAACAATGAGGTGTGGCAACCCTCCAACTGTTTTCCATTCAAATGAGTTATGAGTTCTTACTGTTCAGAATCACTCTCATTTGAAAAAAAAATCACAAGTTGAGTTGTGAGAATTGGGGAATATCCACCTGGCATGGAAATTTTCATGCTTTGGGGAAAAAGTGGAAAAAATAGATTACATTATATCAATCAAAGTCACTAGAAAATGTTAAAGTGAGAGGAAAAAGAGGAAAACAACAGTGAGAAATAGCCCAACAAGCAGTCCAGGCAGACTCATTAATGAGAACGAGTGTCAGTTTTTCTTGGTTCAAGGATTCTGATACAATGGATTAGAACATGGAACACCGTATCTGAAAAGTACAGAGGCAACTGCAGAGAGCAAGGGGCCCTGTGGACCCCCAACATCAAAGCCTCCTCGGAGGGGGGAAGAAAGGCTTGGTTACTTGTAGCTTAATCCAACATTACACACTTCTTTCAAACATCAAAAATGCTGTTCAGCCTTGGATGGCTGGGCATTCTTACAGCTAATCCAGCCTTAATTATAAAAATTTTATACTCCTTCAGTTTCCTGCTTTCCCCTGCCCCCCTTCTCCCACTCAGGCACTAGGCACTACCACTGGCTGCTGGGAGTGAGAGGCATGGAAAGGAAATCAAAGACTCCAACGTGGTGAAGGGGAATGGCTGTTTCCTTAGTGGTCACAGGTAGTCAGTCTGTTCTGTAATCATTGCTATGTAAAGATTTTGGTTTTCTTTTAGAGATGCTAACAGAACCTCAAATTGCCATAATGTTTTACAGGAATGTTAATTCCTTTTTTTTTTCTACAACTCTTCTTGGTCTGAATCTTAGGCTCCCTCTGAGGCATCTTAAATGACACTGAGTCCCACAGACCTCCTCAGGCTCCTTGCCTCAAAAGACAAAGGCTGCATATTGCTTTTCAATTAGCGCTTACTCACCAGCAATGATTTGTGTTTTTTCTCTGCCCTAGGGACTGAGAGTGCATGCCATTTGTGTTTATGTACTTGAACTTGAAGGATGTCAACTTGAAAAGTTATATAAATTATCCTGGGAGCAAAGTAAATGAATTACTTCAAGCAAGTCTGGTGAATATTGAAAGTGTATGACTTCTTTCTCTTCTCCTTATGGTGAACATAGTTTATCCTCTCTTGCAAACCCATCTCTAAATGCTTGTAGCCAGTAAACATCTCTCTCCTTCCATTGTCTTTTCTCTAGTCTGAACATGTCTGTTGCTCACAAATCTGTCTTATTTTCAATCCTTTTATCAGTTCAGTTGCTTTTCTTTGAACTTAACTCCAGTTTGTCTCTTTTTTCACACACAGATATCCCACACACAACAGAACATTTAAGTAGCTGAGACAAGCAGCCTAAATTAACAGTCCTTTCTTCTTGCATTCTGTTTACAATATAGGTGTCTTATTGGAACTATATTCTTTTGACCCTATTAAAATTATTACTTTTGTTCTGTAACAGTCTTTGGTTCAAAGATTCCACGTTTTGTCCAAATGCGAGCAGCCCATTCCTTCATACTAGTTATTAGCAAAAACATCTTTCCCCAAGGCATTGAATATTATTCTACTTAATCATCTCTCTTCAGCAACAGTTTTAGCTAGCTTATGCTTTGGTTGCCTATGAACAAATTTGATAATTTCGATGACTCTGTAGATTGTAATTCCTATTTAAAAACCATCAGGATTTAAATTTGCTCTCCTGGTATAAATGACAATTACATGCAATATACATTTTCCTCAAACCTGACATTGGTCTATTAGCAATTTTTCTAGTGCCCCAAAGATCAGAAACAATAGCTATCCATCCTTGAGTAGTTTTCTCTAATCCGCATAGCTCTGGTTTCACTATAGGAATGTCACCCCTACTTTTGAATAGAGGACAGGTGTTCAATGACAGCTGCACTGGGTCTCTCCTGGCAACCTCCTGGGCAGTGATGGTCTCTCCATCAGCTTGATCCTTAAGTCTAACTTCCCTCACAGATGGTAGACAGGTCACAGCTAGAAGAGAAAAAGTTCCAATACAAATTTTGGCATGAATCAGTAGTAATTGTCAATAAAGCTTTTTATTTGAAAACTTATTTTAGAGGTTGGGTGGCTATTTTACATATGTATTCTTTAAGAAATATGCTAGTTATGCCAGTTATGTTCATTCATGCTAATAGAGGTACAGACCTATTTATAAATACTACGGCTTTTTGGTTCACTTATTTTGTTTACAAAGATTCGGTCTAGCTCAGTTTGATTGAATTTTGGAAAATAAGACTTTATAGCAAAGAAAATAATATCTAATAATGATTTTTGATACATTGTAAGAAATGGTATAGGTAAACTAATTTCTATTTTTTGAGGAAAGTAGCAGTTTGAATTATAAATTATATGCAGCAGCCATTTAAGTGTTAACTATTCTATGCCCACATATAGAGAACCAACTAAACATCAGCGGAAAAACTAATCCATTATTTCTTGTTACCTTTTCCCACTGGCATAGCTATAGCAACAGAAAGAGAACCTAACTACAGAGGCCTCAGGTATATAATTGTGAACATAAAATTGTTTGGTAGCCTTGCAGTTTACATAGAATTCTATTACAAAGTCTATCTGTGGTTGTTTTCCAAAAAGTCATGCTTGGCCTTTGATACTAATAACATTCTTGCCTTAATCTTTTTTTCCTTGCTGAAAGTGTGACTTCTTAGGGTGACTCATCTGTCTTGATATTGCATGTATTTATTTCCTGGCGATTTATCATCTGACTCCTACCCCAGCATCCAAGGTTTTCTTGTGAGGAAGAAGGACCCACAGGACCCAGAATGTGGTGCACATATGGAGGTGCTAAACAACTATTCATTGAAAAAATAAAACCTAAATTCATGTGGCTCCCCAGGATTTCAGAGTAGAAATCCCCTGAAATTTACATTTCCAGGTGAAAGAAAGTAAGTACTTTGGGGTTAAGACTCCTCTTACACCTGATGACATGTTATCTAATCAGCTAGAATAGATGAGCTATACCAGTCAGCTCAAATACTTCTTATCTAGCCCCAAACACTGATCTATATTTGCTTGTTTGCTTTCCTCAGGAAAGAGTCTAAGGATAGAAATTGCCTATTACAAGGCCAGCGAGACAACAGCATTCAAAGTGACTGCTGACAAACCTGGAGCGCTGAGATTGATCCCTGGAAGCCCACACAATGGAAGGAGAGAGCCGATTGCTGCAAGCTGTCCTCTGACTGCTACCCATGTGTCACAGCATTGCATGCATGTGCTCTGTCTCCCCTCTCCTTCCTCTGCTCCTCCAATAAGTAAATTAAAAAAGAAATTTCCAAACATTTATTTTTATTTTCATATTGAGAGGATAAAAATTATCAAGAGGGCTGAACAGGTGACTCAGGAATTAAAGTCTTTGTCTCACAAGCAAAAGGAACTGTGACTAGAGGATCGAAGATTCCACATAAAAATGCCAGGCAGAAATGGCAGCCACCTACTATTCTGGCTCTGAAAGGTGGAGCCTGGGAAACCTCAGAGCAAAACAATAAAGGGATAGAGCAGTCCAATATGACTCCTGATGTCACTCTTGGACTTCCACAGACACACATACTGAAGTTTTCTCTTCTACGCACACACACACACACACACACACACACACACACACACACAACCATTGGGGAGATGGTTTATGATTCTAACTCAGAGAATAACTGAAAGAGTTTTTGTTTGGTTCATAACGTAGACCCAAAGTTTTTTTTCAAAAGTCCTATAGTTGAATATTCTCAGCTTTCTATAATTTATCAACTAACAAAGTACTTAGCGCATACAATTTAATGAACACTAGGTTAAAGCTACAAGTGTGTGTGTGTGTGTGTGTGTGTGTGTGTGTGTGTGTGTGTGTATGTACATAGTGCTCAGAAAGGATCATTCTTCCTTCTCTCCCAGATCTGTAACTAAAGCATATATCTTTGCCCTAACCCAAATGTCAGATACATAGTACCAGACTCATACACACAGAAGCGCGCGCGCGCACACACACACACACACACACACACACACTCATGTCGACTTCAGTCACTCTATTATGTCTTTCCTAACTTCAGAATACTGTGTTCTTCCTCTATTTTTCACTCAAGCACAATTTATGTCTTTACACTCCAACTCTTCAGTTTCCTTTGTCTTTGTCCTTCAGGAATAACCTCAACTGATACTCAAAATGAGTATATTTAGCAACATGAAATTTTGCAGTGTTCACAGATCACCACAGGGATTGTCTCTCCTTTCTCTAGTTTGTTACATTCTCAGGACAAGTTGTATGTAGATTCAGAACCAGTCTTCAAATCCATTTTTAATACATTTATAAATATTTTTATAATTCTTATTTGGGTTCTTTTTCTCATGTTATTAGAGTTCAAAAGCTATTGGAAACATGGCAGAAAGCTTTTTTTCTAAGTTGCTCCCATGAAAAATTATTTAAAATTCCTCTAGCTTGCAAACAACCATTTGGCTGCTTGTCGGAATGAAAAGCCAACATGGTTTAGTTAAAAATTGAAATGTTCTCATATTTATTTGATCTGTGGGATCAGTTTTGCAGTTCTGGATGACTTTAAGTTTCATGGAAGTCATTTTGCAGGAAATTGCAAATTATTCTGTGTCAGCTCCTTTTGTCTTTATTCTACACGGCCTCACTTAAAAAGCAACAAGACTCCTTTCTTGTGCTGGGCTGTTGTAAATTGATTTGGTAGTGGGAGAGCTGAGAGCTGCTTTTCAACATCACTTTTCAATTCTTCAGTTTTTAAGTTCTATTCCAATAAAATGTGTTCTGGGTGAAAGTAATTACTTTCATTTGATTTCGAAGTTTAGTTTCTTTATTTAGAGTGTATGTGGATATGTTTAAAAATTTCAAAGCTATTTTTAATATAAATATAGTATTCTCACTTATGCATTAGTGATGCTACACAAATACTTTCTAGAAGTTACAGCAACATTTCCTACTATTTACTACTGTTTACTTGTTTCAAGAGAATATTGAATTAACCTTCTAAAATGAACCTCAAGTACCTATATTTCTGGTCTATTACTATACTCATTGCCAATTACCACATTGTCCTAGAAAGACAAAAAGTCCAAACTTGTGCTTGAGAAACTGAATACACTCTTCCTATTTTAGGCCAGCAATAATAGCTGAAGGCTATAGAAGCATGTGAAGAGGCAATTTTATTTTTCCCAAAGCTTTGTTGGAGGTACAGAAGAAACCGTCTAGACATGATGTTGGATTAAGAACTAACAACAAGAAGTTAGTGGATTATAATGGCAGGAAAGAATAATCTCCGGAGTACTTTGTTGGGCTTAGCTTGTATGTCAAATGTCAGATCCGTCTTCTGCACAATTTCTGAAGACAATGGCATTGTTGATACTTTTGCCTGGGCCTCCACAAGGCTGCTTTCTTGGAGCCAGCCTGCCTTTGGCACATGGAGTCAGAACCGAGGCTGAAATTGCTGAGAGGAAATGCCAGGAACATTTCTCCAAAACTATAATATCTGCTTACATTTTTGTGTGGGTCACAGAAACAAAACCATTTGCTGAGTTAAGAGAAGCAGGACTGCAAAACAGGTCACATGATGTTCCTGACCTGGGAACTCGAAGTTCATGCTATCTGCTGGCAGTTGACACTCTCATAGAACCTTCCAGCTAGTCGTCTGCTGCTTTGCTTAGTAGTGGAGGTGTGTCAGCAGATTGTTTGATAAAAGAACAGGAAGAAAGGCTAAAGGACAATGTTTTGCTTCACAAACGTTTTGGACTAGTTGCCAAGATCTTTTTATAAAAATATTTTATTTATTATTGTGTGTGAGTAGGTGTGTGCACATGCCTAAACATCTGAGGACAGAGAATAACTTCTTGAAAAAGTTTCTCTCCTTCTGCCTTCATGTAGGTTCCAGGGAGTGAACTCAGGTCATCAGACTTGCACCTATACCTGCAGAGCCATTTTTGCCTGCCAAGTTGCCAGGATCTCTACAGAAATAAATTCTTCTCATAGCCTGTCTTCTCTTTTTAGATGCTTTTCTTTTGCCTTTTCCACAGCTTAGATTCAGGGAGACAAAGGGTACGGCTTTCCTCTATATACCTTTGAAAAAGAAAGTTTGATATTGGTAATAAAACATGCCAGGGATAGAGGGAAGTAAGCAATGTGACACAGTTCCCCACTTGCAGACCTTACAAAACTTCTGGCTTCTCTTTCAGTGACTAACAGCATTGCAGAACAATAAACATTGGTCCAGTTGAGGATCGTGCTCCATTCTTAACTCTCCTGTTTCATTCTTTATTTGCTACTATAGTATGAAATGCTAAATTCTGCAGTGAAAGGTCTCACCCGTTAGTAATCGTTCAATATGACGACCTTTTAAAATGGAGAGCAAAGACAATGTCTTAGATAATTACCTCAGTAGTTCAGTGTCCCCTTCTTCTGCAGCTTGTCTGTAAGACAAGTGAATTTAGTGTGAGAGTGTACTTCACCTGACCTGCGCTTGTCTCTGATCATGATCGTTTTACCTACCTGTCTGCTTGTGGAATTTCACTGTTCAAAGGCTAGTCTTCATGTCCAAGTGATGTATAGGCATGCTGTACTTTATAAAAAAAAAAGTGACTGTTTTTCCACTGCAAGGCTCTTCACATTCCTATACTGGTTAAAAATGAGTAGGATCTCTTATTATTTATAGCTATATAGGTAATATCATAAATAAAAGACAAGCTGATTATAGCTTTTTCTTTTCCATATTTCAGTTGGTCATAGCTTCACTAAAGAAGTTCTCCTGCCCTCCAAAAATCATACTACGTACTTTCTTTGCTTCACTTTGATATGGTTGAGTTAAATTGCTTAAACCATTCAAATTTATTCAAATAAAATGAATGCAATCAGTACCATTTTAAGAAAATGGTTTTTACTTTCTAGAATGCCTTTAACTTTAAGCCAATCAAAACTATAAACTTCAAGCTCCACTTGATTATAGTCCTCATCACGGAAGGAACACAGAGCCAAGTTGAAAGAACAATGGTTAAATATTTTTGTATAATATGAACATTTTAAATACTGAAAATTATAGTTTTGAGTCTTTGAATTTTTTAGTGGTCCTGTTAGTAGACCATCATAATGATTTCCTAAGTCATTTCATGTTTTTAAGAATATAAACATGCTAGAAATAGATACTTTCAATTAAATGTGCCTTAAATGTAGAAAAATGCTTAATTTACCTTCTCATTTAGAGAAGCCACTGGAGCCATAACACGGTGCATTATGTGATACAAATGTGTGTGTGTTAGTGTCTGTATGTGTATATGTGTATGTACATTCATGTGTTTATGTGTTTGTGTGGATGTATGTGTATTTGTATATATATTTAGCACATGTGTATGTGTGTTTGTGTATGTGTATGTGGATGCATGTGTGCACACATGCGGTGTATTTGTGTATGTGTGTGTGTGTGTTGCATGCTGTTAATGTTATCTGCAGGGTTTAGAATGTATTGGAGAAAGAGAGCAGAGCTATCAGAAGTTCTAATCAGTGATAAGGCAAACTGATCACTGGATGGGATAAAATTTAAGGAACTGAGAAAACATTCCTTTAATCCAAATGGGAGGGGCACAGACACTGGATATGGTAACAAAGGTTAAGGAGGAATTGAAGAAGCCTCTGGCCTTTTCTTCTTTTGGGATGTAGAAGGGACTCCAGGCTCAGAGATAATGACCCCTGTTTAAAAAGCTAGAAATGAATGAATGAAAATCAGGAGCATTGGACAAAGTTAAAAAAAAAAACACAAAAACACAGAGTGGAAAGCAGTTAGAGATCATCCATCCTTAGGAACTGGAGATAGAAGAATCTAAGGGCTAAAGTGCAGAGAAGTCATACATGGCTGTTGATATACATCAAGAGAAGAGATGCTTCTCCTCATGAAAAGCAGTAATCTAATGCTATACTTTATTTGCTTATCATTAACATTATTCAAGGCATTGTGGGACTGCCTCATCTGTACTTCAAAATAAAAGGTAAATTCAGAAGTTAGGTATTAAAGGACTATTTAAGCAATAATAACATGAATGAAGATAATGTTAGTGATATTATAAATACTTTTAAAAGTATAAATAATACTGGAAAGTGACATATTTAAGACCAACTACAATTTAACTATAAAGCAAGATGCAAACTTCAAATTGTTGTGATATTTAGAAGCATGTGGAAGGATATATATGAAGGCAAGAAATAACTTTTACAGTTTCAGCAATTTCACAGATGCCATTTTCTTTTTAGCAACAACAATAAAGAATAGTGTGTTTTTAAGGAAAAGAAAACTACTAGTGGAACAGTAATAAGCTCAAATGTTAAGAGAAACATACACCAAGATAAAGAAGGAATTTTAAAAAATCTGGCATCATAAGAACATAAATGAAAGTTGAGAGACAGATAAATCTATAATCTTTAATGTCCAAGAGACTAGGTGAAATGGAGAGAAGAAAGTCCACAGAAGGGTTTAGCAGTTTAGCCAGCCATCAACTCAGAGAAGCCTTCTGACCTAAGCCCTTTGAAGGGGTCCAGGGCAGCTTAGAAAAGACACAGCACAGCCAAAGCTCCTATGGCGTGGTTCCCATAATCATGGTTTCTCTCTTGACATTTTCATCTGTCTGTTGTCTGTCACAGTCTTAAACATGTTATAAATTTTAAATGATGATTAACCAAATGTGCGTGTATGTGTGTGTGTTTGTGTGTCTGTATCTATATGTATCAGAGGTCACTGCATGTGCCTGCAGAGGCTCAAGGGTGACATCAGGAATCATTCCGGGTGGCTCCATCTCCTTATCGCACTGGCCTGGATTTTTCCAGTCACTACCTTCCAGGACTAGAATTGTAAGGCCTCACCCATTTCCATCTAGCATTTTTTTTTCACTTTGCATTTTTAAAGTGTGATCTGGGGATGTGAACTCGGGTCCTTTTGCTTGTGTGGCAAAGGCTTTAACCCCAGATCAATCGCCCCAACTCCATAAAGTGTATTGTATAAATAGCATTTTATATTAGCTATTGCTAATTTGTTGCTGTACTCAAAAATTTATCAAAGATAGTGTATACAGGATTTAGTAGTATCAAAAATAGCCCCCACCAGAAACAAGGAGACTGAACCCCCCCTCACTGCAGTCTCCTACTCTTATTCAATCTACCTTTGAATCTCTCTTATAATAAGACTATTTTAACAGCCTTTTATCTCTGGCCAGGGGGTGACATCCAATACCCATCAGAATGGAGCCAAGGGTGGTGCAGGAGCAGCAAAACTGAAAAAAAAAATCAACAAACCATAATTCAGAAAATCAGAAACTCTACATCAACCACCTGGAATCAGGCCAGCCTAATCTCTCCCCATTTTAAAGCTCAGGGAAATTTGCGGAAGAGGGGGCAGTAAGAAAATAAGAACCTAAAGATGGGGAGGAGCAACAATATGCAAGATATTCCATACAAGTTAGAGCCGAAGTAATCAAAATAGGACTTTGCATGACCTGTGCAATGACCAACATATCATTGAACCCCCAAAGTCTAGTATGGATCACAGGCACTAGGATCTTTAGAGGCAAGGGATTAACAACCACAATAGTGTTCCTATACTAAAGGGGAACACAAAAAAGAGCTCTAGGCAATGCTACTGAGTCCTTACACCTCATCAGAGAGGAGGACCCAGAGGGAAGTTTGATAGACACACTAAAGGATGCTCCAGGAATGGGGGGGGGCACTGGGAGAAGGACAGGGAGGGGAGAAAGGAAGGGGAAAGGGGGGGAAGGAGGGGAAATGCAGGGAGGAGAGGAGGGAGGAAGGGGAATGGGCTACTTATCAACTTTGTATAAGTGGAAAAAAAAAGAAATAGTGAGCAACCACATGGGGTCTTGGAATACACGTGCTTCAGCAGCAAGAAAGGATTCTTGGATGTGTTCAAATTGCCCAATCCTCATACCGCCATCAAAATCATGCTTTGTAGGGAAATCCATTTTGTTGTGAGCATATTCAGTAAATTAAGATTTCAAGTAAAGACAGAGGGAGACATGGGCTATAAAAAGTGGGTAAATCATGAGTACAACAGAGGGACCACTGTGCTAGATAACTGCCTAGACACACACACTCTTGATCAAAGTAGGAAGATAAATTGAAGGAATTCAAGCAATGGAGAAAAATAAGCTAAAGGGAAATAAAACTTGTAGAAATATACTCATATACAAACAATATATTAAATAAAACTTTTAAGTAAAATATGAAAAGGTAGTATTTATTAACTTTGGAGTAAATAAATATTTATTAAACAGGAAAACGATTATTATCTATTCTTTGATTAATGAATTTTTAAATTAATGAATAATTTAGTTGAAAATGATATGTAAATATATTTGGAAAATGTAAGAAAATGTTATGGAAGAAACTTGTTAAATTCTCTCCAATTATATAAGCAACCAAATGTTTTGAAAGGATTTTTTTCCAGATTTCTGAAATCAAAATTTCTGAAACACACATTCATACAAATACATACCTTAACGTTGGCTTGTATATTTAGTGACTTTTAAAACACAGCACAGAATAAAAGAAATGGAATTTAACAAAAATGCAACATGGAAAATAATCCAAATCTTGAAAATTGATTAAAAACACTAAGGATACATCTTTTGTCATAGAATATAGCAAAAACAATAATAACATACTAAAGAAAAATGAAAAAAAATGGAATCAAATCTCTAAGTGAAGACTTTCAATAAAAATATATGTTAAATATAAAGGCAAAGAACTGTAGGCTGTCTTTTTTGGCTGTAAGGTATGGAAGAATCTTGGAAAACACAAATTCATATTACAATAAATGTAAAGCTCACAAGAATTATTACACAAAAATAAATATCTGTGTAAATTGACAGACAACAGTAAAATCAAATGACAAAATTATATAGTGAGAATATCTTTTAATTTTGCTTAGGACATGTAACAGGACTTCTAAAGGACTTGTAAAGGACTTCTAAAGTTGAATATGAAACTATGAAACCCTTTACCAAAGTGTTCAAAAGGTAAAATAAGAAAATAAAAATAATATTCAAATTAATATTTGAAAAATATGCAAATTTTTTATCAAACATACTGAAACTAAAGGAAAAACCTCTCTGAAAATTAGCAATTAGGTTGAGAGATTTTAGATAAATTGGAATCACAACATTTACCACACTTAATTTATGATCATGTATTGATCCATCCTTTCTATTTATAAGAACTTTTCCACATATGTACTTGCATATGCACACCAAAATCCATCAGTTCTATTTATAAGAAATTTTCCACATATGCACTTGCATATGCACACCAAAACTTCTGTGAACAGCCAGCCAGCATATTTATTTACTACATGCTTGTTTTCTTTAAAAACACAAACCTAAAAAGAACAGATAAAGTTGATATGCTCAAACAATGAATTACTCTTTCAGTTAAAGTAATAGTACTAAAACAAAATAATTTAAGTCAGAAAGGACTGTGAGGTCAGTTTTTGCAAGAAAAGTGAGATGCCAGACCGCATAAGTTGTACACCACAGTTATGACAGAAACACCTGAGCTTACTCTTGTTCTCCTCCCATTATATGATGTGCATATATGCATACATTTTCCAATGTTTACCTATGCAGACATGCATATATAAACACAGATGTTTTGTGTATAGAATCATGTGTATACTTCTGTAAAACTACATATATGTATATAAGGCTCCTGCGCATAATAAACAGCCTTAAACAAATTCCCAATTTTTTTAAACCTAGTTACGTAAGCTCAATTGGTAGATATCCTTGCTGTCCCTCTCCTTCTCTTTCCTTCTTCCCTCTCCTCCCCTTTTTATCCCCTCATCTGGCCTCTTTCCCTCCCCCATTTCCTTCCTCCCTCCCCTCTCTTGGTGCTCACACCTGCTCCCTCATACCCTGTAGAACTTCAGTTTATATGGGCTCTGAAGTTCCCTCTGAGTGGGCCACACTAGTGAAGGTTCAGGACTTTGTGGCATATCTTGGGGCCCCTTCTTGGGCTACCCATTGATATGGAAACTTGGTTATATCTGTCTAACCCATTGTCTAAGGATTCTACTGCCTGAAGCAATCTCCTCTGAGATCCGTGCTAGTCTATGGGGGCTTGTTGTCATGCCAGCCATTGTGCAGGTCAGGTAAGGTCCAATCACATTGCAGTGAGATTCTGGTTGCCACAGCCCAGACTTGAGTGGAGCATCTTGTCCATCTGTGGACCTCCTTATCTTCAGGCTCTTACAATCTTGCTGCTTCCTCTTCTGCAAGGTTCCCTGAGCTTTAGGATGAGAAGAGATTGGGCTGGTCTGGTTCCGAGTGAACATTGTAAGATCTTTGGTTCTGAATTATGTTTGGTTGTTGTTTTCAGTTTTGCAGTTCCTGTGCCGCACTTGACTACATCCTGTTTGGATACTGAGGTCTTCTAACTAAAGATAAACGAATATAGTTGCTGATGGGAATTCAGGCTTGTACAAACCACTCTGGAGATCAGAATGACAATTTCTAAAAAAGTTAAGGATTGAAATGCCGTATATCCCTTCTATACCACTCCTGGGAATAATCCCTCAGAATGCATCATTTCACTATAGTGATATAAGTACATCCATGTTCATTGCAGCACTATTTACAATACCAAACTCAAGGAATCAACCCAAATGCCCAACAGTTGACAAATGGATAATGAAAATGTGGTACATTTATATAATGAAATAATATTCAGCCATAAAAAATGAATTACTGAAATTTGCTGGTAAATGGAAGGGATTAGAAGAAATTATACTGAGGAAGTAAGTATCCTAGGCACAGAAAGTTAGACACCACATGTTCTCCTTTATATGTGGATCCTAGTTCCAAACCTTCTTAATGACACACTTAAAGGTAAATCTCTCCTGTTCACAATCCTTGCAATTACCGTATTGCATAGGTTTACCTTTGAGCGTCTCAATGTGAGCTGGGTGAGTTTGGTACTAGGAGCCACCTATTAGGGAGTCTTTGACCAGGGGGTGACATACAGTGCCCATCAGGATGGAGTGAAGGGCATTGCAGGAGCAACAAAACTGCAAAAGAAAATCAACAAACCAAAATCCAGAACTTCAGAGACACTATATCATCCACATAGAACTAAGCCAGCCTAATCTCCCCCCATCCTGAAGCTCAGGGACATTTGCGGAAGAAGGGGCGGTAAGATTGTAAGAGCAAAAGGATGGGGGGAGCAATGATTTGAAGAGTCTCCACACTAGATAGGGCTGAAGCAATCATAATACGACTTTGCATGCCCTGCGCCATGTCCACCACACTATTGACCTCACAAAGTCTAACATCAGCTAAAGGCACCAAGATCCTTGGAGGCAAGGGATTGATGGCCACAGTAGTGTTCCTATGCTTAAGGGGAACACGAGAAAGGGTTCAGGGAAATGCCACTGGGTCCTTTTACGTCATCAGAAAGGAGGACCAAGAGGAGAGTTAGGCATACACAATAAAGGACTCTCTGGGAATTGGGGGGGAGGCACTGGAGGATGGGAAGGGAGGGAGGGGGAGCAGGGGGTTCGGGGGGGAGGAGGAGGGGGGAGGGAACTGGTCTACCTATTAAGTTTGTATGAGCAGAAATAATAAAAAATGTATTAAAAAATAAAATAAAAACCACAATCCAACAAAAAAAAAGGTAAATCTCTGTAACACCGATTATAATTGCAAAGGATTACAACTAGGAGGAAAGGGGGAAAGAAGGCTTCAAGAGAAAGAAGACAAAACAGCATGGTTCAATAGAAAAACTTGGCCACAGTCATATAGTCACATCTGATATAGCTCACTCTCACTTCCTTTCCAGTTCATTTGTGTTTAGATGGGTTTGAAGAGCTAGCATATCTCCCTAGTCATGAAGGGGATAAGGGCTGGCAGTTAGATGATAGCCACTGACAACCAGGAGGCTGACCCCACTCACTACTGTCTTACTCCTAGTCTTCCCTCTACCTTTAAGTCTCTACTTCTTTTAAGACCTTCTTTTCAACAGCCTTTTACCCCAAAGTTAAAATAAGAGGTATCTTACATTATACAAAAGTATATTCCAGAAAGCAAGAGCCCACAGAGAAAAATCATAAGAACAGATCTTCCTAAAGAGATTCTACAGCTGTGACCCAGCTTAGAACCCAGTTCATTTCTTGCTTTTTAGATTCAAAGTTATGCTAGAATCAGAATGATTTTTGAGATATTAAGCATATAATATTATTCTGCCTTATTAACAGCTGAAAACATGAGAATGTATTTTTAAAATAATTTACTCCTGAAAATTATAGTGTAATCATGGAAATTTAGAAAATTAAGAAAAAGAAGAAAGCTAATTGCTTCCTATGCTACTCTGGCATAGCTCTTAAATGACTTGAGTGGTCACAGGTTTGTTTGCCTATATTCCTTTTAGAACATGTGAAAACTAGTCCATAATATTGTAGTCAGTGTGTACACAGACTTAAGCTTCATATTCTGCATTTCAATTGCCCACAGGATTGTGCGGTTTAACACTTTTCCATTAATACTTGTTAGTTCCTAGTATATTAGGAATATATTGACAAATGAAAAATCTTTGAGGAACTTAAAATAGGTTAAAGAAATCTTGTCAATTCAGCACGTGGTGTGGCAGGCCTTACACAAGCACAAGAAAGCAAGGCCTTGTCTACTTTGGGGGCCAGGAGAGGAGTCTCAAAGGATGGTGTAACATTTAGTTTGAAAAGAAAAGTCTAAGTGAGAGGTGTACTGGCAGAATGTGTGGAGTGTTTGAAGAAGAAGGAACTATATGTAAAGAGCTTGGACCTACAGTGGACAGACAGGGTATGTTCAGAGACCTTGATGCACTCCTGAGATAGGACTAGAAATAAAGTGGTTATGCAGACTATGAAGTCTATGAAGGTGTAAGGTCTGCTGACGCTGGTATTTAAAGCCATTGAAACTTAATGCTGTAAATGTGAGAGACAACTAGAAGAGATTATAGTTAGTTATGGGAAGCGGAAACTAGGGTTCCACAACTAGTCACCTCTTTCTAACTAGTGTTCCTTCTTATGTAGCATGCCTCATATCAACTTTTTACAGTTGGGTGGATGTTTACTTGAGTGTGGGTAGAAGCCACAAAGCCACTGCCAACATTTCTCCCATGATCAAGAACTTAAATCCCCACAAACTATGAGCCAAAATAAACTCTTCTTTCAGCTGCTCTGCCATAGTGAAGAGACAAGCAACTAGTGCTTATCCATTGCTGCCTGGCTCTCGGTACTTTATTAGTTTTTCTTTTAATTCAAGTTCTTTTAAAAAAATTTATATTTTGTTTATTTTACTGTGGTGTGTGTGTGTGTGTGTGTGTGTGTGTTTAACAACACTGTGTATCCCTGTGGAGGACCAAGAGTGACTTCAGGAATCCCTCCTTCTTGCTTCTCTCTGGGATTTCCCAGGCTTTGCCCACCAGAAAAGGAAATTCAGGCTGCAGCCATGTTTACTATCTTGGTTCATGGGAATACCCGTCCCCCCTCTCAGAATAGAGCAGATGGATTTCGGGGTAAGGATTCAGCTCAGCTGTTAGCTCTTACACGAAACCCCAAGTTGATCTTGAACATCCAAAAAGGGGGACGATTTAGAAGTTTCCACAGGATGCTTCTTCTATACATATACAGAGGAAGTGAAGGCATTTGCAGCATTAGGCATATGAAGTCTATGAGGGAAACACCATTATTACCTTTATTGATGATGATGGAGCTGCGCTATAGTAAACTAAGATGTTATCCTCAATGTTATACTCACTGATCTATAATACATGCTATAGCATGAATCATGACAGGCCTGTGACATTAAAGACAAACTAGATAAAGCACAGTGGGACACATAAATAAAAAGACTTGAAAATAGGAGAGAATGAGAGATGAAGGGTTGTAAGGGAAAAAAGGAGGGCTGATGGAATGAGGACTAAGAGCAGAGAAAAAAAAAAGAAAAAAGAAAAATTAAAGAGAAACTGTGTGGCAGAGCAGTAATAGAAGCTTCAGTGAGGTGACTGCTCACCACAAGCCAGATATGCAGAAATCTTGAGTATTTCACTGAATTCCTGAAACATGCATCAAGAGAAGAAGAAAACCAATTGCATGATTGATCAACCAATAAATCCTCCAAGTAAGAGATGCCAGGCCCCAAGTCATTGTGATCACTTTCTTTCCTTTGGTACATAGCTCCTAACTGAAGAAAATCAATGATTCCTTCCTGATGGCCCAGAACCTCAGTGAACACATGGATGACAATAGGTGCACTGAGAATGTCACCAGAGGAGGCCAATAGCTATTGAGAACAATATCAACAGCTCTCATTGTGCACTAGAAACAATCCTGGGTTCATTTCTGCTAATTGGTATCACAGTGTGTCATGCTTGACAGCATAACTGTCAAGAAAGGAAAATAGCAGGAACAAAGAAGACTTTGGAAAAGTGATGTAGAAACACCAAAAGAAGTGGAGCCACATATGTTGATGATGACAATGGCATTGCTCTTTTCGCATGTGATAATAGAAAAATATGATAAGTGATAACACGGGAGAAGAGCAGGATATATATGGGAATGCAGCATGCATATATATTTTGTGTATACTTATAAAAAGGTGCTATTTGGGAAAAGGAAAGTAATGGGGGAGGGATTAACAGGATTATCTATATGGTGGTGGAGAGAATTGGAATATTACCAGAAAGTATCATCATTTTTTACAAACAATCTCACATTTGTAGTGCAGCCTGGAATAAAACTCACTATGTAGGAATTCAAGGCAGTATTCCTATCTCAGCCTCCCTAATGCTGATATTACTGGAGTGAGCCACCATGCCTGGATTTGAATTTTTAGATGCATGTATCAAAGCGTCATAATGAAATCCTTTACTTTGGTCAACTAATATATGCAAATAAAAATGGGAGGGGAAAAAAAGGACAAAATCCTGGATTCCTTTCAGAGTTTTCCTGACATAAACTTTGCAAAGTCCGGTCAGGCAGAGCAAGTGGGATGGTGAATCTCAAAAGCCAACTTGATGAGTTTAGAATCACTTGAGAGACAGGCCTCTGGGCATGCCTATGGGGGATTGTCTTGCTTGCATTCATTGAGGTGGAAGGACCCACCCAGTGGGCAGCACCATTTCCTGTTCTGCTTGGGCTCCTGGTCTGCTTGAATGGAAAGGGAGCACACCAGCAGCAGGCCAACGCTGCTCAAGCTCCAGCCACCTTGACATCTTCATCATAATGGACTCATGAACCTTGAGCTGCAAGTCCAAATAAAGCCTTTATCCTTTAAGTTGTTTGTAACAGCATCAGGAAAAAGAAAGTTTGACAGCAAAGTAAAAGAATACATTAACACAAAATCTGAGGCTCTCCCGAGCTGTTAACAAGAAACAGGGAAAAATATGGAGGTAAAGAAAACTGGAATAGTGGCCAGATAATTTCTTCTGAGTTCTCTGCTCAGTCGATGAACTTCTAAGAGGATCAAAATATCAAAAGAATTTCAACCTTGTCTATTAAAGGTTAATGCTCTTTTGCACATTAAGCTGGGACTCAGGTTGCCTAGGTCTTTATTTAATGCTCTAGTTTTCAGGGTTTCTCTCTGTTGTGCCTCTGATACCTCCAAAACCTCTTACTTCTCCTAAGTGACAAGAAGCTTCCAAGGAACCCTACTCTGAGACTGGGTTATCCTCTGGCGACTGTGTCATCTTTTAGGGATCCTCCAGCCATGGCTACTGATGATGGAAATCCATGTGGGGCCTGTAGAACTGATCGTCCTTTGTCCAGAGATTATAGTGTAAGGTCCCTTCTACTTGCCCTGCCTCATGTGGGTTCTCGTGCCTCTGACAACTTTCATGCTGCTTAGTTACTTCCACCCTGGTGTTGCAGGACGACAGCTCTTTTGCTGTCGGATCTCACCAGACACTGGCCATTTCCTTGTTCAATATCCCATCCCATCCTCTCCTCCAGGATTGGCTGTACTCTCTAGTTACTTTAGATTTTTAAAATTTATTATTTATTGAATTGTGCATGTATGCGTGTGTGCTCATGTGTGTATGTATGTGTGTATATGCATGTGTGTGTGTGTAGAACCCAGACGGATTCAGGAACCACCATGGACACCTCCACCTCCTTGTTTACTCTTCCCCAGGATTCACAGGCTCCGCCCACCAGGACCAGAAACGCAGGCCGCTACGGCTTCCGCCCGGCGTCTACACGTGGGGTCTCAGACCCGAACTCAGAACCTTCCGCCTGCAAGGCAGAGGCTTAACCCCTGAGCCACCTCTCCAGCCCCTCTAGTTACTTTGATAAGGGATTTCTTTTCATTCTTTCTCAATGAAAATTTCAACTTTAACTGAAGAGGTGACTCAAAATTTTTCGGTGAAGCACATCCTTTGAGCATTTGATGAGCAAAAACGGTGTGGTAGCACTTTTAGTTTTTGAGATGTGTTAAAAACTCAGTTCACATCCCTCCTGAGCTTTTATTGAGGATGAAGCTGATTGACAGACACTTTTGACATATATAATCTTTGCCTTATACTTTCTCCACATTATAGATGATGAAGGATGCCATGCATGGTTTATGACCAAGGTTTAATACTTTATAGGGTACTAGCTTGGAATTTGAAATCTGGAAGTCGTTTTGACATTTTCCTGATATCTTTATTGTCTTCTCGGTCAGCCTCAAGTTAAATTCTGCCTTCGTTTCCCTCCTTCCTTTTCTTTTTCTTCCCCCACAACTGGAAATATAGGAGCCCATAATTCAATAAAAGGAACTCTTAGCTAACAAGAGACCTTTTCAAGCAGATGTCATCTTCTAATGAAGAATTATTATACTACATATATTATCATGACTTCAGCAGAATCTGAGGTAACAAATGACAAGATTTTTTTCTTCTGCATATATTTCTTAAAAAATGGAAAATGTTAAGTTAGTTCGGCTCCTAGCTTGTAGTCAACAGAAAAAATAAGAGGGAGGTAAAGTAACATAACACAGATAAGAATTCATGCTGAGGATTATTCTTCATTTTATTATTGACATATTAGTTTGATAAGGAATCTACAAGTATTACTTGACTAAAAATTATGCCAAATATGAAAACATTGCTTTACCTACATTATTACTACTTTTTTGTTGAGGTACCCAGGGCCCTGTGCATGCTGGATAAGTACTCTACCACTGAATTACATCATCAATCTTAGTTTATATTTTATTGTTAAAAATAAATAATTCTTCCTTATAGTAAGTTTAAAATATTTAATTATAGTTTATATATTATCCTTCTGCTGGGGTGATGGCTCAGTGGATTAGGCACTTGCCCTATAAGTGGGAAGACTAGTTTTCAGATCCCAGAACCCACATAAAAACCAGGCAAGTGTGGAGGCCAACAACAATCATAGCACTTAGGAGTCAAAGACAGGAAATCTCCCAGGCAAACTGACTAGCTAACCCTGCTGATTGATGATCTCTGGGTTCATTGGAGAGACCTTGTCTTAATAAAAGTGGAGAGGAATGGGAGAAGATACCTGATATCAACTTTGAAGAAAGGAAGGAGAAAATATTCCACTGACCTGAGAAGAATAGATGTTCAAGAAAGGAGAGAAACATACACCTTGGGAGAAGATACCTGATATCAACTTTGAAGAAAGGAGGGAGAAAATATTCATATGTGTTCACACACATATGAATATGCATGCATACACATGCATCCCCTCCAATACAAAACAATTAAAATATATATTAATCTTAGAACTGACACTCAAGTGTTCAATGTAACTGAATAAGGGTTAGATGTTTAAACGCAGCTAGTTTGTTACTATACTCAATCTTGTAGTCAGAGGTATCTTAGGAATGATAGATTTGTAGCTCCTTAGGATTCAATAGTAATGTGCTACAGCCTGTTAAAAACTGATGATAAGGAAGCTCAGGTAGTATAGATTGCTCCCTTTTTCCTTCTTGTCTTCTAAATAAATCTGCTTGTGAGATCAATAATATGGATCAATGCTACAAAGGACATAGGAAGCTGACAATTGGGTACATAGTATAAACCAGTGATAGTCCTAGAAAGAAGTGACTTGTTTTCTGAACTTCTGCCTCAAGTAAGAGTGGATCTTGTTTTGTAGACTACCTGTAAACATGACTTGCATAGCAGGTAGATATTCTGCCTCCTCGGACTGCCATCTGCTTAGTGTGGGATTCTGACTCTACCATGATCTCTGATTCCTCCACATGTTGCATTCAGTCAACTCCTCTGCTTGAACTTCTACAAAATGTACAAAATATGACCATATAGGCTGGAGTTCATATTAATTAATGAGAAAATCCATACCATGGGCTTTTTAAACTGTATCTTACAATATAAATACACTACAAATACATATTATACATATTCTGCTCATCACCAAATATTTATAGAAACAATAACCATGTTTTCAATCTCTGTACAATTTAATATTTAAAACTTGACTATTAGATCCTACCTCAATTCATAATGCAAAGTAAAAAGCAGGCTTTTTTCATAACTCAAGCATTTCTTGTCTAGCTATCCCTATACTCATTGAGTGAACATTTCACTTACCAAGGTGTATGTTTCTCTCCTTTCTTGAACATCTATTCTTCTCAGGTCAGTGGAATATTTTCTCCTTCCTTTCTTCAATCTGCAAACTCCTTGAATAAAGGAAGCTTGGGGTCCTGTTGTTTTGAGTATAACAAATGAAAAGGATCTTTCTGTTTCTTGTATTCAATGGGCCGTGATTCTTAGGTGGGCTCTGATGTATATCATTTCATCACATCACATAAGATTCGCATTAACTTCAAAGGGAATGGTACACCACGGCACTCGGCATGGTGAGAAACATTTGCAGAATGTAATGAAGTACTTTTTGAGACAATGCCAAGAGCAGATGTCTTAGGAGAAGAAAGAGTAGTGGTGTAGCCAGCAATGGAGCTGCCGCAAGCAGTTTGGGTCACTTGCTAAGTCTTAGCGAGATCACACTGGAAATCAATTGAAACTGAGAGTTGGGGCAAGAAAAGCAAGGTAGGCCTGGCTACTGTTGTTAAGGAAAGCCAACCCATTTGTGTGACTTGACAGAGAGTGTTAAGCATTCTTCCCAGAGAGCTGGGTACACTGTGAGAAGACTGGGATCCTGAAATGGAAATGGAACAAGACGGATGACAACAGGCAGGATCCTGGAAGAGTGATCCTGCCCACCTCTCCGAGCTTGAGCAAGTATTTTTCTCCCATTCTTGGAAAGGTTTGTGGTCCTTGAATCTTGTTTGTTTGCAACCCTGTAAGGTTAGAATCATAAGCTCCTTTTTGGATCCAGCATATTGAAGAAAGCTTTTTTTTTTTTCTTATTATGATAGAGAAAGATTTGTTGCCCTGTTTCATCTCCATGGCTTCCCAGAAAGCTCCAAGTTTTCATGTCCTGAGGTTGAGTAGAGGCAAAGAGATGCTCTTTGAGAAGGGAAGGTGGTCTGGTTTCACCTATATGGACCTGTAGAGATATCTTCAGGTATGGAGGAAACCACACACTTCAACTCTCGGGCTTCTCTTGTAATGGGAAATGCAGAGACAATACTGAAAGCAGTGATGTTTTCAAAGTGGACTCAGGATAAGTTAAATCTCAGCATTTGCTATGCATAAATCTCCCCAGATCTCCTCTGTAACTATACACTTAACTTTTAGTAGAGCAAAGAATAAGGTGTTGCAGAAAAATACAACTTCAGATATTTTATTGCTCACTCACCGATTCTCCCAAAGTGGTTAACATAGAAGTTTGTATGCAGGGTCATCCAGTCTTTGCTGCCTTTGCTGACGAGTTGGGAAGGAATCTGATTAATGGAGCAAATATGGTTTTGGCATAACAGTCAAGATGGTTCTTCAGACAAAGCAGGATTTGTCTGCTTTACCCAATGCCCATTCAAGATGGACAAGTTGACATTTTCAAAATGGAAAACAGATGTTTTGTACAAAGCTTTAAAAGTGTCAGGTATAGATGAAGGACCTTGGCTACTCAGATGGATGAGATCCAAGAAGGGAATGTGGAGAAACCTTACATTTCATTCAACAGGTCTAAATGTGCTCCAAACTATCATAGCTTACTATGAGTAAGGGGAAGTTATTTAGAATTAGTAAGTTAGGAGGAATGACTTTTTTAATGGCCTAATACAAAATAATAAATTATTATTCTGAGCAGTTAACTGGCATCATTATTATCTTCAAATCACCATTAACAAAGAGATAAAACCATGAATAAAATTGTCAGTATGTGTATTTGGTACTAGCATTAGAATTCATCTCATTGGAAATACTTCAAAGCTGTATGTAAAAACTTTAGTTGCCTACCTTCATTTTCTTAAAGCAGTCATCCCAGTTGACTGTCCTGAAGACTAAAGGATTCCTGAACCTCAGTCAAACTTGAGGGCCAAAAGCAATGGGCTTTGTCATCATCAATGAGCAGGCTTATTGTTCTGAAATCAGTCAAGAACAGCAGCGGCATCAGCAGCAGCAGCAGCAGCAGAGGAGAGAGGAGAAACGAAACAACAGACCACTAGCAATGTCAATACAGCAATCTGACAAAGGGCAAAGAAGAGGACAAGTCCCTCTCCCCCCTCCCTTGCACTTCCTTTTATCAGTTCCACCACCAGAAAGCACCACCCACTGTGGGCCGGATCAATTAAACAATCATCTGCAAACTCGTTCAAGGGTTTGCCTTAACTACCAGTTCTCCATAGCTGTGCCTCAAGCTCAGCCTGCAGCTCTCAAGTTGACACCTGAATGTAACTGAAACAAAGAATATTATGACTTTGAGGTTAGTGAGAATGAACCATAACTAAACAAATAAAGAAAAGAAAAACAAAAAGAATGTTTTATTTTGTGGACTTTGTGGCTGGTTCTACTAAAAGCTAAAAAGACAGACCTGACATAAACTAAGACAATGAGAACATGAATTATATAAACATAACCTGCAGGTCCTTTGTTCCTTGCTCACGGACACTTCCTTAAGCATCTTCTTTGTGATAGCACAGCAGAATCAAAAATATCACCTGTTTCAACGACAGGGAAAAGAGTCTCTGTAAGACTGGGCTCAAAAATCATATCCATCATTTTTACTTATAACGTACGGCCAGGACTAGTCATGTGGTTCTTATTTCATGACAAGGGGGCCAGGAATTACAAGTCTACCATTTGGTCAAAAGGAGAAAAGTCATAGATACATGGGGAACTGCCCTAATGATCTTCACAGACATGTTTGAAGTGGTGGGTTTATCGAATGTGTGACGTTCCTGATGTAAATGGGTAGAATTGTTGATTCTTTTATTAGGCAGATTTAGAAATATTATAGAAAATGAGGAATGATACTCATAAATAAAAGACTTCTTATAAATATGAGGAACTGAAACCTATTGTTGTAATCTGTAAAGATTAAGTAGGTCTGGTTATTTCTATTTCTTTCAAAATAGAGCCATGGAGTATGGAATTCAGGTTGAAATCCAAAAAAAAAAAAAAAGTGAGCCAAGGAAAGGACCAAAAGGCAATGTGCCCAAATAGTAGAAATGATTTTTCTAGGTCAGGAGTATGTGATTCATGTCTTTTTCTTTTTCAACCCTCTGTTTCAAATTTCTCATAATGATATATGTTGTTTTTATAATGGAAAGTTTCATGAAATCAACTGGAAGACAGAAATGCTTGAAAGAGGAGAAAACTGATGGATTTTTTTGTATTAAATATAAAACCAGGTTGTTAAATGTAGGTTACTACCTAGGAAAAATCTTCTCTTTCTCTAGAATTTCAAAAGCAACATTAACCCTCATCCATTATGATGGTGAGAACCAATAAAGGGAAAAAGTGATTAGGAAGAGCTTTGTGGTCCGACCCAGTGTTTGAGCTTCTCTTTCTGCTTGAGAAGGCTCTGTGAGAGGAACATATAACTGCTTATAGAAAAGAGAGAGAAAAAGGAACCTTTTAAATTCAAGTTTTAGCATTTTGTATATACATTGCTACCTTGCATTTGGTTTTGATAAAATCTGGAATAGGACAATATACCCTAAGTTATACACCTTTATGAATATCAGCTACAATGATCCTTAACTCTTAATTTCTGTATGAAACTTAGAGATTGGAATGAGAAATTTTCAATGAGAATAAACCTCAGAGACTGAGAACATGGAGCAGTTAATAAGTGTGTCCAGTGATATTATGGAATCAATACACTGCAAGTTGAGTAATAACTGATGTTCCACCTTTAAGTTATAACTTCCATCCTTCTGTGGCTTATATGTTAGTTAACTAGACAGAATCTGTATTTAAAACCTTTTGTCCATAACAGTTGACAGTTGGAATCTTCCAGAATCCTCTCTGCATGGGACTTATAAAGAGAATTTTGTCACAAGGACAAAACTGCCATCTTTTGGGGATAATCTAAATGGGGTTATGACTACAGAACATTTTCATTACTTATTTATCTTATGCATGCATGTGTGTGAATCTACAAATGCCACAGTACACATGTGGAGTTCAGGGGACAACTTGTTGGAGTCATTTCTCTTTCTACCACCTGGATTTTAAGGATTAAACTTAGTTCTGCAGGTTTAGTGACACGGATCCTTACTCACTTAAACATTTGCCATCTCTGAGAGAACATTTTATATAAATGTATGCTGCCTTTATAATTTTTTAACACTTTTTATTATTATTTCTGCTCATACAAACTGAATAGGTACACCGGTTCCCTCCCTCCCTCCCTCCTCCTCCCCCCGGACCCTCCTGCTGCCCCTCCTCTCACCTCTCCCTCTCCATCTCCCAGTGCCCCCCCAATCCCTGGAGAATCCTTTAATGTGTATGCCAGACTCTCCTCTGGGCCCTCCTCTCCGATGACGTACAAGGACCCAGTGGCATTTCCCTGAACCCTTTCCTGTGTTCCCCTTAAGCATAGAAATGCTACTGTGGCTGTCAATCCCTTGCCTTCGAGGATCTTGGTGCCGTTAGCAGATGCTAGACTTTGTGAGGTCAGTAGTGTGTTGGACATTGCGCCGGGCATGCAATGTCCAATTATGATTGCTTCGGCCCTAACTTGTGTGGAGTATCTTGCATATCACTGCTCCCTCCCATCCTTGTGCTCTTACAATCTTACCACCCCCTCTTCCGCAAATGTCCCTGAGCTTCAGGATGGGGAGAGATTAGGCTGGCCTAGTTCTAGGTGGTTGATATAGAGTCTCTGAAGTTCTGGATTATGGTTCGTTGATTTTCTTTTGCAGTTTTGCTGCTCCGGCAAATGCCCTTCACTCCATCTTGATGGGTATTGTATGTCACCCCCTGGCCAGAGATAAAAAGCTGTTAAACTAGAGCCTTGTTATAAGAGT
This sequence comes from Typhlomys cinereus, assembly GCA_023101885.1. NCBI lineage: Eukaryota > Metazoa > Chordata > Mammalia > Rodentia > Platacanthomyidae > Typhlomys > Typhlomys cinereus. Next base: position 5,417,284 of record JALPQD010000127.1, read on the forward strand.
ATATTCAAAGGTAGATGTAATAAAAGTAGAAAACCACAGTGAGGGAGGGGTCAATCATCCATTTGCAAAATGGTTACTTTTTATCTGCCAGACTATATGCCCTCCCCTTCTGGTGAGATCATACCCCCTCAGTTGTAAATGATCAGGAACAAAAGTCTGTGAACTTAGCCAGATGTCTCATTACTTACTTGCAGTCCTTGATGGAGGCCTATTTTCTCTGCTGTAACATGGTCCCCTCTCTCCTTGTTTCTGGTGGGGCCCTCCAACCCCATCCCTCCTGTTTATAATCCTTGCAATTACTGTAGGTATTACAGAGATTTATCTTTGAGTGTTTCTAGGTGGGCTGGGTGGGTTTGGTACTAGGAGCCACCTATTAGGGAGTACATACAGCGCTTAATTTTCTGAGTCTGGGATACTTCACTTAATATAATTGTTTCTAATAACATCCATTTCCCGGCAAATTCCAGTAATTCATTGCCTTTATAATTCTGAGAACAATCCTAGAATGATGACTTTGCAGATAATATTCAATATATGCTAATAAGTGGAACTTAGCATTGCAAGTAAACAGCAGCTGCTAACAGATCTTCAGTGGAAATAAATTGGCTCATTATGAAACCATTTCTTCGATAGTTTCAGTACATGTTAGTTTTAGATCTTAATTTTATTTTTTTAATTCAGACTAATAATTAACATAATACTAAGCATCTCATCAGAACCAAGACTGTCTGTAGAAGAATAAATGAAATGAAAATATGCTTTTGATCTAACAGATCAGCTGTGGTTGTGGTGGATGACAAAGACAGAGACATCTGTGTCACTTTGATCTTTCCACCATTTGTAGGAGTCACAGCTGATTGGATTAACCCACACATGCTTGCAAAGCCATTGTATGTGTAGAGGAGATTTTAATCTAATGGAATAACTTCAGCATGTAAAATATTATAGGTACAACAAAGCATGATTCACTTGTAAAATCTTACTCATTAACATTTAGTAGTTGATTTTTTTTGTTATTTTATTTTTCTAGTTTTACAAGCATATTGAGTACTCACCCCCACTTCCCTCCATCTACCCTCCCACCAATCCCCCTTCCCATCCTTTCTTCAGTCCATCCCACTCCCCTCCCACTCTTCCACCCATACACCTTCATGGACCCCAGGGCTTCCTCTAGTCTGTCTACTCTTTTTTAAGATTTTTATACTTTTATAAGCATAGTGAATACTTATCCCTGCTTCCCTCCATCATCTCTCCCTCCCATCCTTCCATCAGTCCCACCCTCTTGCATGTCTGTTTCTGTGGACCACAGGGTTGCTGACTCATCTACTCCTATGGGGGTTCAGGCCTCTGTGACACAGCAGGTTACCTCTCCTCGAGCCACCCCACTGATAGGGGCATTTGCCTTCACTCATCCAGCTTCAATTCCCCAAGGTTTCCACTGTATATTTTTATATCTGTTGAGTTCCCTGATATATTCTGTGGGGTCATGTTAGTATGTCAGTCATTATACAAGTCTGGTAAGGACCAGTCTCACTATAGTGAGTTCCTAGATGCAGCAGTCCTGACTTGAGTGGAATGTCTCGTCCAAAGGTGAACCTTCCCATCTTTAAGCTCTTATGTTCTCACCACCCGCTCTTCTGTGAGGGTCCCAAGGCCTTAGGATGGCGAGATTGAATTGGTAGTAGTTAAATTTTTAATGTAAGTATTAATCAGAACTTTAAACTAACTGAAAAATATACTTTTATTCAGAAAGATATTCTCAGAAAACTATTTGCATTATTTCCAGCTTCAAAAGTGAAATTCAGGATACATTATATTAAAAAATTTTGGATGTTAAATTCCCAGATGTGGTGCTATTGTCAATTCATTTTGTAAAGCACCTAGTAGAATAATGGTAAATGATCTAAAGATGTTAGGAGAGGAAATGAAATTAACTTAGAATTTAAGGACTACCAGGATTGTACTCAGATGAAAATTAGTAGACCCCCATGCTGGCCTCCCATGAGATTCATGAGAGTTGTTAGAATTCTTTGTCATCTTCCACTCTAAAGCAGTGAAGTTAGCTTACAGGCCCTGATTATGTTTGAGTCAACAATTAGTAGAGAGCCAGTATCAGTGAGAAATTGTAGAGAATAGTCCAGATCTAACAGACATGGAAATCTAAAATCCAGACAGTTGTGGTTATATGAACAGAACATTAGCTGCAGACATGCTTACTACAGAGTCTGTTCTTTCCTGGGGAATCTCGGATGCGAGTTGAGCAGTAGTTATAATAATCAGAGGATCATAAAGCAAGCATGAAAAAGTATGACTCTTAACCCCCTGAGCATGTCTTTGATCCATGAATATGATTGGCAAAATGGCCTAGTTGGGCCACTACCTATTGACTACTCTCTCTTGCAGTTTGGTGTTCCTAGGGGACTGTGTTCTAGCCAACAGACTTATAGGGCCCCACTTCTAAGGGCCTTCTCCAGATGGACCACCTACATCCTTTTGTGGCTGATAAAATTGACAGTAATTGAAGGAGAGCCTTCTACTGACCAGGACTATCCATTTTGGACTTCAGATTTATGGAAACAATCCCTTATTGAGTTAAATCATCAAAATATGGGTGCTCATTTGTTTCACCAGCTTCCATAACATATCATAATAATTGAACTAGTACTTGTCATATACTTAATGAAAGGCATAGGTATTTGTGCATGTTTAGGACAATATTTGGCTTAGATATAGGTGCTAGAAGTAAAGAGGACATTGCTGCTTTGGAATAGTACATTAATCAGGATTCTCCAAAGAAAACCAGTAGAATATCTGTCTAACATTTATCCATCTGTCTATCCATCATCTATCTATCTATCTATCTATCTATCTATCTATCTATCTATCTACCATTTTTTGTCACACATATCTACCTATTGGCTTATCAATAAATAAATGATAGCTTATAGTCAAAATTGATTCATAATTATGTAAGACAGGATTTTCCATGATATACACCTTTTAAAGTAGAAAATCAAGGAAATGAATGGTATAATTAAGTCCAAAACTAGAATCCTGGGAATGAAAGGCTGTGGAGAAGGGCAAACATACTCAGATGGCTGCACGGAGTATGTAGACACACATAAAAGAATGCAAGAGAAGGTCAAGAAGAGGAAGACTTGGCCCTTTTTCACCCTTGTGTTCTTCTGCCCTCAAGGCACTGAAATATGCTTACCCACAAAGGTGGGGACAGAACTGCTTTGCTCTATTATTCAAAAATTTCATCTTTTCTGGAAGCACAATATGAGAATTAATATTTTCTCATTATTTCTAGTCATATTTCTGGCTTATATATAATCTAGTCAAAGTTATATATAAAATAAAATGTATAATATTGACCATTTCACACATACAAATATTTACACATTGGTCCCACCTCACTGGAATTTTCATTACTTATAATCAGCTGGTACACCAAAATATTAAGACAGAAAATTCTAGAAATGAATCATTAATAATTTAAAATAACTTTATTATAATACGTTTTATACATCATTGCTTTTTATATATCTAGCTGTATCTAACTGGCAAACTGTTTTAAGCATGCAGTTTTGTATAATGGATAAATTTGCCGTTAAGTGTACCAAGATTTCTAAATTGTATACGTTTTTTCAAAAGTATGTATATATCAAGTTTGTATTTATTTTTGTGCTACACATAGGCCAAATGGTCAGCTTGGGAAAGATTGGGATGCAAACATAAGTATATGTATATACTACTTTGTAGTCATCATATATCGATGCTTGAGTTCCAATAGTAGGCTATGCCATCATAAAATACTTTTACTTTCAGTCATTTGTTTTAATCTATGAAGTCTTCCACTCTTGGCTATTTCAGTCCATCTTGTGTATGCCATAACACTATTTCATTTGGGGCTGAGGATGAATCTGTTGCAGCTGATGGGCCCAGCAGACCTGGACAGAGTTTCAGAGTGTGATTCATTCATAATGTGAAAAGCGGAATTGTTCAGATCATTCTAAATGGTTGCTGAGAAATTAGTATTCCATTCTATTCTGTAACTGTCATAGTTAGATATGGGTGTCAGTTTAACCCTTGCAGGCTTGAGCTCTGGGCACATTTGTAAAGAATTAGTAGTTGAATTAAGCCCAGAGTGAACCTGCAAGAGATTGTCTAGTTCATGGGGAAGACCCAGCCCTTGCCAGACATGCTTGTCTGGCAAGTGAGAATTGTCCTTCTCTCAGCTGCCTTGTGGATATTGGTGTGGCCAATTCCCTTGACTCCTAGAAATGTTGGTGTGAACTTTTCTCATATACTGGATAAGGAACTGTAACCAGACTATCGTCCTTAAAGTTGTTTGAAGGCAAATCTATCAGCAACATGCAGGTGAACTGCTACAGAATTATCTACAAAATATTGCAATGTATAAAAATTTTGAACTCATAGTATCCATTCAAGTAAAATAATGAGAAATGAGAGTTCTCATCTCCATGACACTTTGATCAGATCAGGCTTTTAGTTTTAAATAGCACTGTACCTTTTTCAGTTTAGGATCTTTACACCATGTTTCCAAATTCCTAATAGTAGCTATAGACAAAATAGTTTTCCCATAAGAATGTGAAACAAAATTTGAAATAATTAGACATTTTAAATGTGTAACAGAAGCAAAATTCTTTAATTTAATTCTTTAATTTAAAATATAAAGTTGAAAATTTTGTGACAAAAGAATTAATTTCTTTCTAATAAACCTTATTAACCTATAATACCAACAATAATTTCATCAAATTCAAGTACAGAACTTCATGAACCCCATGTCAGTGGTTTATACACATGCGTATCCATCATGATCCAGAAGCTAGATAATTCCTGTTATCCTTAAAAGTATTTTTATTTCCCTTTGTAGTATATCTCTTGCATTGTTCCAAAGACCTACTAATCTGCATTTTGTCACTATAGACAAAGTTTTATTCCACATAAGTGTAATCATGCTAAATATATTGTTTTGGCTTGTACCTTTCATTCACCAAAATATTTTTTTTAATTCATACTGTTACATAGATTAGTATGAATAAAATCCTTCCTTTTTATTTCTGGTAGTATTTTGTAGTCTGGATGAATATTTTCTTTATTCATTCCATTCACATTTGTTGATGATAGTTTGATTTGCTTTCAGTTTATAGTTATTGTGACTAAAGTTAGTATAAGTGTTTGTGAGGATATAGACTTTTATTTCTCTTGAGTAAAAAATATTAAGAAAAAAGTTAAATGCCTTATTATATAGCAGGTGTGAATTTAAGTGTGTGTGTGTGTGTGTGTGTGTGTGTGTGTGTGTGTGTGTGTGATATATGAGTGTATTCATGTGTTTAGGGATTATGTGTTAGGAGGCCAGAGGAGGACATCGGATCTTTTATCACTCACTCTCTGTTTTATTCTCTTAAGACAGGATCTCTTACTGGACCTGAAACTAATTTTTTTATTAGACTCTTCCTGTCTAATAAAACAGTGCTAATGTATGAGCACTGGGGTCACAGGCTCACATTGGTCATGCTGGGACCTTTACTTGGGCACTGGAAATCCGAACTCACATCCTCATGAGTGCACAAGAAATATTCTCACATTGTAGGCCATCTTGCTCAGTCCTTGGCTTAACTTTTGAAAAAGTTACTGAACATCAGCAGTGTGTGACAGGTAATCACCCGACATGCTGGCTAATAATAATTATCAGTATTTTTATAATTTAGCCTTTCAGGTGAGTGTCCAGTGATATCAATGTTTGGCTTTAATTTGCATTCTCCTGATGACTTGCATTGCTAAGCATTTAAAATCTGAATTTCAAATTTTCAAAAGAAAGCTCCAATAATCATACCTGAATAATAACATTTTATTTTTCAGAATGCCTTGCATCTTGAAAATGCCCATCTTATTTGGGCATCACAGAAAGAGTTTAAATTTTACACAGCAGGAATCATGAGGTTTTCTCTGCCTTACCTTCTGTCTTCATTCCCTATACTAACCAGTAGCTTCTGGGCTTTGGATGAGCCCAAGAGAAACCAGGACATAAATTCCTTCAGTAGTGCTGCTGAGACACATCTTGTCCGTGCCAGTGAAGTGGATGTCATGGACAGGGAGACCAGTGGTGCTATGCTGCACAGATTTCAGTGGTACAGTAGGTATGAATCTTCATGCTTTGATTACTGGGACAAGCCATGCTCTATTGGAGCACCAAGGATTTCTACATGTTATTCCTGGGACTGGTGGACCAGGGGATTGTTCACGCCAGGTACTGGTACCAGTGCAGTATCTTGGGAAGAACAATTACCTGTTCAAGTCACATCAGTGTGCTTTTGTTCCAGCTGATGTGATATCTGTCAGACTCATTCCACTAGAAACTCTTTCCACCTGAGGCTTATTACCTAGACTTTAGAAAGTTGTCAGGAAGGAATTTCTCATAGATTCTATAGGCTTAAGGGTTTGGATCTCAAAGAATATTTACTGTCATTTGTTTTAAACATATTATATAGGTGAATAGGGATGTAGGCATAGACCGGATACATTGTAAGTGATAGATGTGGTAGAAAGTTGAACATTTCAATCCACACATACCGGCCCAGGATTCCCTAACCTTAGGACTGTAATGGTTCCTATGAAGAAAACATGGCACCATAGCTGATAGATAGGCTTGGAAGTATTCTATGCTTACCTTTGTGATGTGTGACTGAAAAATGGAGCCTCTATTCTTTTGATTTTCTTTTCCACCTGGTTTTTACATTTAATGATCCAAGAGCTATATTTGCTACCTCTGAAAGTGATATTCTTTTTATCTGTGCAGTTTTTTCCCCCCACAAGACTTTATTCTACCCATCTAGTTCTCTTGGTTCTCTTGATTCATATGTAGTTTTGACACCAAACAGCTGCTTCTCTGGAATTTGGGTGAAAACTTTTTCACTGTTGATGTATCTGAATTAAAATGATGCACAAATCAGGTACCATAAATATCCTGGCATTGCTCTCAGTGGTTAAGGCTTCAAAACTGGCAAATCAGAATCTGAGTGTATTAAATTTGGTGAAGCTTCAATTTTATAAACATACATGAAGTTCCATTTACTGTACAAAATAACTGAATCATTACACATTGATCACAATTACTCACTAAAAAGTATGATATATGCTTTAAAAAATAAACAATAGATCCTCTGTTTCAAGAAACATATCCTCTAAGAAAAATTGATTTTGTAATTCAAACCAGAAATTGCCCTAAGTTTTCAGTCTACATGGTCTCATTTTGTGTGCCATTTTTCCATGTTTGTGACTTCATAGGCTGTGGTCATTCGTTACCTCGACATTACCCATCTGCACACACATTTATCATTCTTTTGCTGAATTTGGCTCCAGTTGGACATTAGAAACATGGGACCACTGAAACAATGTTATGTGAAAGATATCATTAGAGGAAAAATTGTACTTCAAAGACGAAGCACATATGGTTTTGACTTTTAAAAGCTGGCAAGGTGGACATGAAGAAAAAGTTGATTTCAAATTTATTTTCGTGATAGGAGGAACTTTCTAAAGTCTTAGGAAGATGAATTTCCAATTTGGAATTCCTAACAACTGAAACATGATCAGGTTTTATAACTTCCTAAGGTAAATTTCCTGTATGCTCACACAATTTTCCTGGAAACCAATGGGATAATTTACTATAAGTCGCAGAATGATAGACCACTGACAAATGTTTGTTGAGAAAAGAACACATCTAGGATGCAGCCCACTTGAAAAGATTTAGTTAGAGAATTGATCATAACAGAAAGTAAAAGAGAATGATTGACTTTAAATATGACTCAAAATCAAAAACAGTTTTAAACACCAGGATTTGTTTTAAAAGATCAATTGGTTATATACTCTGCTTATGTTTGATACTGCTAAGCATATGGTTGTCCTGAAATGCTAAAGTTTCTTTAATGATGATGGCTGTTGACAATTTGCATGTATATGTGTGTGTGTGTGTGTGTGTGAGAGAGAGAGAGAGAGAGAAAGAGAGAGAGAGAGAGAGAAAGAGAGAGAGAGAGAGAGTTGCTCTGGGATTTGGCCTTCTAGAATACGAAGTATAGGCTGCCATCATTTCCACTCAACATTTTTGTGTGGGATATAGGATCTGAACTTAGGTCCTTTAGTTTGCAAGGCAGAGGCTTAACCCCTGAGTCATCTCTCCAGCCCTTATTCCATCAGTTTTGTAGAGTCACTTCAAAACAGTATTTTAACTGAGCAGCCTATGGTCCACTGAAAAATGACACATCTGTAAAAGGGAAATCAAATGTAGGGTGAAGAAGGGAAAGAGCTTTAAGGAAATCTCTGTGAATACTGAAACCAGTACACAGAATTGTGGTAAAAAGTAAAATTAACCTATTGCCAGACACACACACACACACACACACACACACACACACACACACACACACGAGTATATATGCAAAATGAATAAAGTTAAAATTTACCCACATATATTCTTTTCAAAACCATTTTAATTCTTTTTCTTTTTTTTGTTTTTTTCAGTTTTTTTAACATTTTTATTATTATTTCTGCTTATACAAACTTAATAGGTACACCAGTTCCTTCCCTCCCTCCTCCTCCCCCCGAACTCCCTACTCTCCCTCCCCTCAGCCCTCCCTCCCCATCCCCCAGTGCCTCCCGCCCCATTTCCCAGAGAGTCCCTTAATGTGCATCCCTGACTCTCCTCTGGGCCCTCCTCTCCGACGACGTACAAGGACCCAGTGGCATTTTCCTGAACCCTTTCCCGTGTTCCCCTTAAGCATAGGAACACTACTGTGGCTGCCAATCCCTTGCCTCCAAGGATCTTGGTGCCTTTAGCAGATGCTAGACTTTGTGAGGTCAATAGTGTGTTGGACATTGCGCAGGGCATGCAAAGTCCAATTATGATTGCTTCGGCCCTAACTTGTGTGGAGTATCTTGCAAATTATTGCTTTTCCCATCCTTTTGCTCTTACACTCTTACCGCCCCCTCTTCCGCAAATGTCCCTGAGCTTCAGGATGGGGAGAGATTAGTCTGGCCTAGTTCTAGGTGGTTGATATAGAGTCTCTGAAGTTCTGGATTGTGGTTTGTTGATTTTCTTTTGCCGTTCAAAACCATTTTAATTCTTAACCTTAACATCAACTCACCAAGCATGACTCCCAATTCTAATTTTATCAACTAAAATCTGATGGTAGACCCAGTCATATCCTTTTCAGCATTAGAACTGGGCCCACATATTACACAGGGTTACTGGAATCATAGCATCTATAAATAAGCACCTAGTAGCCCCAAGTTGACAATCAAACATCATTCCCCTTAAATTTGGTGAAGCAGTATAAACAGCCGAGACTGATAACTACACCTAATATAGGACAGCAAGAAGCACATAGCAAAGAACAGCAGCCAAAGGCATAACTCCAGGTACCAAGTCACATCATAAAGCATCTCTCTCACAGGCACAACAACTAGAAATTGAATTATCTTACAAATTCATCAATTATATAATAAAAGGTCCAAATGAGAGTAAATTGTTGAGTAACAGTGAAGTGAATAGCTGTCAAGGCAGTGAATTCTAAAGGATAATTCTAAATCTGAATAAGGAGCTCCAGGAGAACATCAATAAATTCATAGACAAATATGAAGAAGAAAATGGTAAACGCTGGAAAGGAGATCAAGAATATACAAACAAGGGCTGGAGAGATGGCTCAGAAGTTAAGATTCTCCCTTGAAAGCAGAAGATCCTGAGTTCAGATCCCAGGTCCCCTGTAAAAACACCAGGCAGAAACAGTGTCAGCCTGTACACTGACAATGGCAAAGCCTGAGAAATCCCAGAGCTAAGCAAAAAGGAGGTAGAAGCAACACAAGATGATTATTGAAGTCAACCTTGGTTCTTCACAGGCACACATAGTTACCTCTGACAGACAGACAGACAGACAGACAGACAGACACACACACACACACACACACACACACACACACACATGAGCATGTATGCAAACTAAAAAAAGTTAAAACATATACAAACAAGTAGCTAATTTAAATAAGAAAGAGTACAGAACATGAGAGCTCATTATAATAATGAGATAGAAATATTTTAAAAGACTGAAATAAAGCTCAAAATCAAAACCTCAAAAATTTCAATAAAAATCAGTGTAAAATTTCAGAGAAAGACAAGTATACTAGAACCTGAGGACAAGATGGCAGAAATGGATCATTCACCCTTTCCCCACCCCCCCAGGACTCACCTAGTCCAGTGGGGACTCACTGTGACCTAGGTAAGCTCTGCCTGCCCACCCCCAAACCCCAGGCAGCCTACTGATCATAGGTCCTCCCACCAACCAGCAGGAGCAGGAGCTGCTCCAGGCGAAATAATTCAGTTCAGTGAAAAACACACAGAAATTGAAAGAAGGTCTTAAGAGTCAAAACAACAATGCCCAAGTCAAAGTACAAATCCATGAGAAACAAAACCCAACAAAACAAATCTCCCACTGAAGGAATTAATCGCATAATGATAGACTCCAACCAGAACAAACCCACGGAAAACAGCCTGACCCAGGATAAGGACTTTCAAAACATGATCATTACCATGATCAATACTATGAAAGAGGAAATCCTGGAGGAATTAAATAACTGCATCAATCACTTTGAAGAGGAACACAACAGACACTTGGAGGAGTTGAGAAAAACAGTTCAAGAAACAAAAACAGGTATAAAATAGTTAAAACAGACTCAAGCAGAGTTTAAAACTGAACTAAAAGATAAGGTATCTTCAACCCAGAACTCAACAGAGAGTCTTAGCAGCAGAACTAATGAAGCAGAAATAGAATTTCAGACCTTGAAGACAAAGTGGGAGTATTAACCAGCTCAATGGAAGAGGTTCATTAAAGCCAAAAAGATACTCGAGAGAAATATTCAAGAGTTATGGGACACCCTGAAGAAGCCTAACATGCGTATTCATGGAATACCAGAGCAAAAATCCCAAAATACCACATCTGAGGAAAATTTTCAAACTATCATTAAAGAAAACTTTTCTCATCTAAAAAAAGAGAGGCCCATACATATACAAGAGGCATTCTGCACCCCAAACAGATATGACAAAAATAGAAAATCACCACGGCAAATAATAGTTAAAACACTCCATATTCAAGATAAAGAAATGGTGCTGAGAGCTTCAAGGGAAAAAAACCAAGTCACTTTTAAAGGTAAACCTATTAAATAACAAATGACTTCTCAATGGAAATAGTAAAAGCAAGAAGAACTTGGAGAGACGTACTTCAAGTATTGAACAAACAAAAATTTCAACCCAGGCTGATATACCCCGCAAAACTATCTGCCATGATTGAGGGAGAAAGAAAAATTTTCCAGCACAAAGACAACTTTAAGGGATACATGGCCACCAAACCAGGCCTTCAAAAATGCAAGAAATGATACTCAAGCTTGAAGAAAAAAGCAGGTACATCCAGGAGAACAGAAGGGAAGTATAATACCACCAAAACCTAAAAGTGAAACGATACACTTTAAAAGCCATTAAACATAATAAATGTCCAGAATTTAAAATAGTTCTCCATTATAACATTAGATGTTAATGGAATTAACTCACTGATCAAGAGACACAGATTACAAACTTGGATTAAAAATCACAATCCATCAATCTGCTGCCTGCAGGAAACCCATCTCACCACAAAAGATAGGCACATCCTAAAAATAAAAAGCTGGTTAAAAATTCGGCAAGCTAATTGGACAGAAAACAGGCAGGGGTAGCCATTATGCTATTGAACAAAGTGGACTTCAAACCATAAAAAATTATAAGAGACACAGATGGATATTATATTTTAGTCACAGGTACAATTCACCAGGAAGACTTCATGATACTGAACATATATGCACCCAATACAGCCCCCCCTCATTCATTAAGCAAACCCTACAGAGTCTAAAGCGAGAAATCAACCTCCAAACGATAATTCTAGGGGATTTCAACACCGCCCTGTCAGCATGGGATAGATCAACAGGTCAAAAGCTTAACGGAGACACTTTGGAAATTTATCAAACCCTTAAAGAAATGGATCTTACAGATCTCTATCAAACTTTTCATCCACACACCAAAGAATACACATTTTTTCTCAGTAGCACATGGAACTTTCTCCAAAATAGATCATATATTGGTCCACAAAATGAATCTACACATATACAGGAAAGTTGAAATTCTAACCTATGTCCTATCAGATCACCACAACCTAAAGCTGGACATCCACAACACAACAAGCAATAGAAAATACCCTAACTCTTGGAAACTTAACAGTATGATGCTGAATGAGAACTGGATTCAGGAAGAAATTAAAAAGGAAATTCAAGATTTTCTGAAAATGAATGATAATGAAAATACAACTTATCAAAATCTCTGGGACACAATGAAAGCTGTCCTAAGAAGTAAGTTCATAGCTCTTAATGCCTACATCAAAAAATGGAAATGTCAGAAATAAATGACTTAACAATGCAGCTTAAAGCTTTAGAGAAACTAGAGCAATCTGATCCCAGCAGCAGAAGAGAGGAGATTAGCAAAATAAGGGGAGAAATATCTGACATTGAGATTAGGAAAACAATACAGAAAATCAACCAGTCAAAAAACTGGTTCTTTGAAAAAAATCAATAAGATTGATACACCCCTAGCTAAACTAACCAAAAGCAAAAGAGAGAAAACCCAAATTAACAAAATTGGAAATGAAAATGGAGTTATCACTACTGATACCCAAGAAATCCAGAGAATTATAATGTCATATTTCATATTTCATATTTCAAAAAAAACTTATACTCTGTGAAATATGACAAAATAAAAGACATGGACGAATTCCTAAGTAAACACAACTTACCTAAATTGAAACAGGAAGTTGTGAATTATTTAAATAGTCCTATAACATATGAGGAAATCAAGGAAGTAATCGTGAATCTTCCCACCAAAAAATGTCCTGGACCAGATGAATTCAGCACAGAGTTCTACCAGATATTTAAGGAGCTAATAACACCAATACTCCTTAAACTGTTCCATCAAATAGCAAAGGAAGGAACACTACCAAATTCCTTCTACGAAGCTAATGTCGTCTTAATCCCCAAACCTAATAAAGATACACTTAAAAAAGAAAACTATAGGCCAATCTCTCTGATGAACACAGATGCAAAGATTCTAAACAAAGTCTTAGCAAATCGGATTCAAAACATATCAAAAACATCATCCATGGGGATCAAATAGGTTTTATTCCAGGCGTACAAGATTGATTCAACATATGCAAATCAATAAATGTAATTCATCATATAAGCCAGTCCAAAGTCCAGGACCACATTATACTCTCGATAGATGCAGAAAAAGCTTTTGACAAGATCCAACAGCCTTTTATGAGATAGTTGGAATGGAAGGAACCTTTATCAATATAACAAAAGCTGTATAAAACAAGCCTTCAGCAAGGATTATATTCAATGGGGAAAAACTTGAGGCATTCCCACTTCGATCAGGAACTAGACAAGGCTGTCCACTCTCACCACTTCTATTCAATATTGTACTTGAAGTCTTAGCTGAAGCCATAAGACAAGAAAGGGACATAAGAAGGATTCAAATTGGCAAGGAAAAAGTCAAGCTATCCCTATTTGCAGATGACATGATCTTATACCTGAGTGATCCCAAAAACTCCACCAGGAAGCTCCTGGAACTAATTGAGAAGTTCAGCAGGGTGGCAGGATACAAAATAAATGTACAAAAATAAGTGGCCTTCCTATATGCCCAGAATGAAAGAAGTGAAAAAGCCCTGAGAGAAACAATCCCATTTACTATAGCCCCTAAAAAAATGAAATACCTTGGTATAAACCTAACTAAGGAGGTAAAAGACCATTGCAATGAAAACTTTAAAACCCTAAAGAAAGAAATAGCAGAAGACACCAGAAGGTGGAAAGACCTCCCGTGTTCCTGGATTGGCAGAATCAACATCATAAAAATGACCATCCTACCAAACGCAATATACAAATTCAAGGCTATACCAATTAAAATCCCAAAGCAATTCTTTAAAGAAGTTGACCAAACAATCTCAAAATTCATATGGAGGCACAAAAGACCCAGGATAGCAAAGCAGTCCTGAGTAATAAAAACACAGCTGGAGGTATCACCATACCAAACCTTAGTCTATACTACAAATCCATAGTTATAAAAACAGCCTGGTACTGGCTCTAAAATAGACACACAGATCAATGGATAAAGGTTGAAGACCCAGATATAAGCCCACACAACTACAGCCATTTGATCTTTGGCAAAGGGTCCCAAAAATTCAATGGAAAAAGAACAGTATCTTCAACAAATGGTGCTGGCAAAACAGGATCTCCACATGCAGAAGATTAAAGCTGGACCCGTACTTGTCACCATGTACAAGAATTAATTCCAAATGGATCAAGGACTGAAATACAAGGCCAGAGACTATAAAAACCATAGTTGAAAGGGGAGGAACTCCCTCGAGCTGATTGGGCTAGGCCAACAGTTCTTAAACGGACATCCAATAGCACAGTCACTGCAACCAGCTCTCAACAGATGGGATCTTGTGAAATTAAAGAGCTTCTGTTCAGATAAAGAGATTGTAACTGGAGCACAAAGGCAACCCACAGAATGGGAGAAAATCTTCACTAACCACATATCTGAGATAGAGTTCTACTATCCAGAGTGCACAAAGAACTTAGAAAACTAAACACCAAGGAAACCAATGGCCCAATTAAAAAATGGGCCTTGGAACTTAAAAGAAACTTTACCAGGGATGAAATTAAAATGTCTAACAAATATCTTAAAAAATGCTCCACATCCTTAGCCATCAGGGAAATGCAAATCAAAACTTCCCTGAGATATCATCTCACCCCAGTCAGGATGGCAAAAATCCACAATACAAACAATACCAAATGCTGGAGAGAATGTGGAAAGAGAGGAAACTCTCCTACATTGCTGATGGGAATGCAGGGTCATACAACCACTCTGGCAAGCCGTCTGCTGATTCTTAAATGAATTATATATTGAAATGCCATATGACCCTGCTATTCCACTTTTTAGAATAACCCCTTATACAGCAAAAATTCACCTCAATAGCACAAGCATAACCATGTTCATAGCAGCACTGTTTACAATAACAAAATCATGGAATCAGCCCAAATGTCCAATAGTTGACGAGTGGATAAGGAAAATGAGGTACATTTATACAATGGAATACTACTCAGCCATCAAAAATGATGAATTAATGGAATTTGCCAGGAAATGGATGGAATTAGAAACAATTATATTGAGTGAAGTATCCCAGCCCCAGAAAATTAAGTGCCATATGTACTCTCTAATAGGTGGATCCTAGTACCAAACCCACTTAGATACACTCAAAGAGAAATCTCTGTAATACCTACAGTAATTGCAAAGATTGTAAACACAAGGGATGGAGTAGGAGGGCCCCACCAGGAACAAGGGGAGAAGAGACCATGTTACAGCAGAGAAAATAGATCACCATCAAGGACTGCAAGTAAGTAATGAGACATTTGATTAAGTTCACAGACTTTCTTTCCTGATCATTTACATCTGATGGGGTATGATCTCACCAGAAGGGGAGGGCATATAGCTGCCAAATAGAAAATAACCATTTTGCAAATGGGTGATTGACCCCTCTCACACCACAGTCTCCTACTTTTATTCCATCTACATTTGAATATACTCTTATAACAGGACTCTAATTTAACAGGTTTTTATCTCTGGCCAGAGGGTGACATCTAATACCCATCAGGATGGAGCCAATGTCATTGCAGGAGCAGCAAAACTAAAAAAAAAATAAAAAAACCATAATTAAGAACATCAGAGACTCTATATCAACCACATGGAACATGGCCAGCCTAATCGCTCCCCATCCTGAAGCTCAGGGAAATTTGCGGAAGAGGGGGCGGTAAGATTGTAAGAGCACAAGGATGGGAAAAGTAATGATATGCTAGATATTCCACACAAGTTATGGCCGAAGCAATCATAATAGGACTTTTCATGACCTGTGCTATGTCCAACATATTATTGACCCCACAAATTCTAGCATGGACTAAAGGCACTAGGATCCTTGGAGGCTAGGGACTGACAGTCACAGTAGTGTTCCTAAGCTTAAGGAGAACACAGGAAAGGGTTCTGGGATATGCCACTGGGTCCTTGCATCTCATCAGAGAGGAGCCAGAGGAGAGTTTGGCACATTAAAGGATGCTCAGGGGATTGGGGGAGGAGCCACAGGGGGGAAGACACTGGACAATGGGGAGGGAGGAGAGAGGGGAGGGAGGAGAGAGGGGAGGGGGAGTAGGCGGGTCAGGGAGGAGTTGGAGGGACGGAAGGGACCGATGAACCTGTTAAGTTTGTATGAGCAGAAATAATGATAATAATAAAAAAGAAATGGGTCATTCAATTAAAGAAACAGATAAATAAAAGCAACACATGAATGGGACATACAGAAACTTTGAGCACCACAGTTAAACCAAACCTATACATCACAGAAATCATGGAAGAAGGCATACAAAGGTACCTAACACACCTTCAATAATATTGAGATGCAAATTTCTGAAATCTAATGAGTGATACCAATCCAAGAGCAAAAGGCATGCAAACCACTAAATAGACAAAACTAGAAAAGAAATACACCACAATATATAGGAGACAAACACAAAATGGGCAAAATAAAATCTTGAGAGTTGCTAAACAGAAGAACCAAGTCATATATAAAGGCAAGACTATCAAAATATTGGCTAAGTTTTCAATAGAAACCTTAAAATCCAGATAGCTTTAGAAATATATACAAGTTATACAAATTATGAGTAATTACAGATGCCATCAATACTATCAGTGATAACTGAAGGTGACAGTAAAATGTTTTCATAATAAATGCAGGTTAAAGGACTGTATGATTATCAACCTAGATCTACAAAGGATATTAGAAGGAATACTTAGTTTGGAGAAAATGGATAAGCATATTTAAGAGACTATGGAAAAAACAAAGTCTGTACAATAGCTAAGCAAAAGACTACAAATACAAAGACAGCAAATTAACAGCATTACAGAAATCAATAAACATTTTAAATACCAGTGGGTTCAATTTTCCATTCAAGAGACATAGGCTAGCAGATTGGATTATAAAACATGACCCCATCAGTTTGCTACTCGGCAAACTATCTCTCGGCAAAAGGATGATTAAATGTATTCCAAACATATGGAACCAGGAGTTCCTATTTGCAAACCAGGAGTTGCTATTCTAATATCTGAGTGAACAAACTTCAAACTGAAATGAATTATAAGCGATAAAGATGGTCATTATATACGGTTGAGGAAACAACTTTAAACATATATACTTATATCCAAAATCTATAGAGGCACATCCAAAACTTATTAAGGAACACTACTAGATGTAAAGTCACGAATCAACCCAAACATGGTTATAGTAGAATATATGAGGAAATATCTCCTGTTGCTGATTTGGAGATTTATTACTTTGCAGACATGAAGAGCTGTAGATTTAGTACAATTTAAGCAAAAATTCTATCTGAGTTTTAATTGTAGAAATTGAGAAGATGCCCAAGAAAAGCTGAGATAATCTCAATGAAGACTGACATTTGAGGAATAACACAACTATATTTTGAGATATGATAGAAAGGCACAGTAATTAACAAGTGCAACAAAAATAGAATTGAAAACAGAGCCCATCAAATGGGTACATCTTATTCATTTAATAACACACAAAGTTTGTATGCATGGTGTGCTCAATGATAACTGTTTAAACAGGAGAGTTAAGTAAGATTCCAACTGTGTCAGGGCACCTCCACTAACAAGTAGTCCTTCCCTCTTTTAGTGACTATACCATGCGGGTGACTTATTTACATCTGCTTTATGGCATTTTTTTCTCCAGACAAAACATGATACTGTCTTGGACTTTGCCTCTGGTCCAAAGAAAGAAGATGTTGTGTAAAATTATAAAATATTCCTAATTTAAAGAAAAAAATTATAAAATATTCCATTCTCAAGGCAGGTCCAGGAAGTAAAATAGCCCATTAGTCTCAGGAAGTTCCTGAAACTAATAGGGTTCAAGGGATGGAGGATCTCCCCAGTGTAAAGAATATTTGGCTTTCTAGTAGTGTAACTGCCTTTCAGTGATCCATGCTCCTGTAAATAAATATCATCTGCATTTCTGTAAGTAATTAGAAATAAATTTATTGGTTTTCAAAGCTAGATTTTGATGTGATTATACTTAGGGCCATGCTGAACTTTTACCTGTGGTGAATAGACCTCTGTGTGGTGTGGTCCTAGGAAAAGTATCATATCTCAACATCCATTACCCGTTTTCCATGTTTTAGTTTGAGGAACCTAAGGAGCTGTTACATATATTATATATTTTTATTTCCCTTAGTGTCCAGCAGATGTACACAACTCTGACAGATGGTTACTTAGAAAAAAGCCATCTTATAGCATCTTCAGCTTTATGCTTCTAAGCCAGTCACAGGAGATGATGAGAAAATGAAACTGCATTGTAATAATCTCATAGCCTTCGGCTTCCGAATTATGCATTAGTAACTGTTTATCAATATTGTTTCTGTTCCCATATAATGAAACTTGTGAATTCTCAAAAGTCAGTTTAAAACTTTGCCCTCAGAATGATTTTCTGTATTTCCAGAGACAATCTATGTTAGTAATTTAGAGAAATACACTGAAAGTTATTTTAGAGAAGAACTGGGAACCTGATGAAGTATCATAGTAGAACCTTCTAGATACTGACTTAATATAAATATCAAATGACCTTATGAGTCTCACAGCAGACAAATTTCTGAACAGGCAATTGCATCAGCAAGTTTCAGTAATATTTTTAGAATACTAAGTACATAACCCCAATCCCTGTAGAGATGTCTTTTTTTCAAAAGTAGAAAATAAGAAAGGTGGAATCGATGGATTAGCTAAAAGCCAAGACTGGACATTTAGGGCATCTCAACAAGCACCAAATCAATTATACTGCTTTTTCTGCTCTTCGCTTTGCATGCATGCCACTTGGGGCTGTCATGCAGCCTTACCCAAGCACTATCAGAAAGGACTGACCAGACTGTCAAGAACACATGCCTTAAACCATTTGCACAACATTTGTACAAAGAATGTGACTTATACAACACAGGGTGAAGTTATATAGTGTTCATGAAGTCTGCAAGCATGAATAGCCCGGGGATAATGTAAATGTTTATAAAGCACATTCAGCAGCTAGAGTTTTCACACCTTCTTCTCCCAAACACCTCATTTCTTCTCCTTTTCCTTGAAAAATTTTCTTTCATATTACATTTGCAATGAGAATATCAATTGGGTCTTTCAGACTTCAAAAATTTTATGCATGTGTTTCTCTTGCATTCTTTGTATAGCCTTAAGAACTGAGAATCACATCTAGGGAATTGTCTTAGGGGTTAAAGCTCTTGCCTCACAAAGAAAAGAATTGGGGTTCAGATCCCCAGATCCCATAGAAATTCCAGATGGGCAAGATAGTCCAACTGTACTTTCTGCCTCGGAAAGCAGAAACTGGGAATCTCCAGAGCAAACTAGCTAAACAGACTAGCTGCACTGGTGAGATCTGGATTTGATTAGAGACCATGTCTCAAAGGAATAAAGTAGAAGAACAAACAAAGATGATTCCTGGTATTAACTTCAGAACTTCAACATGCAGGCAAATACATATGCACAAGAATTCTACACACATACTTCCACAAACATGGAAACGTATGTATACACATACAACACATACATACAACTATCACACAAGAAAAAAGGAAAAAAAGATGAAATTGTAAAAATATTAAAAAGTCCAGTTATTTTATCATTACACGGGGGTACTACTGGGGACATTTAAAAAGATCTATATAGCAAAAATGATAGTTTGAGTATTAGGTAAATTGCAGCTTTCTTTAAATTATGCTTTTTGTGTTTTCATATTTTCTTTCATCTGACTAATTACTTGTAAAATGGACTTAAAAAGCAAAAGTGATACTTTTTCTGATTTCACATAACAAACGGGTAAACTGACATGATAGGTGAGGAAATATTCATGAGCGCTAATTTTAAGGACAGAACTTTGAAATATTATTTTAGATACAAAAAAGTACAAAACCAAAAAAAGAAAACGTTGGTTTCTTTAATCATATATTCTTCAGAAGAGAACTCAAATGTATCTGCTTACTTATAATCAGTATCACTAAAGGATCTTTACATAATCTGTATTATATTAATTCTGTATTGTCTTTTATATTCTAGCATGCTGTTCCCCCTATGGAAAATTTAAAAAATTCCAATACTTTTATGCTGATATTGCATTTCTGATATTTACTTCTTTTCCTGACTCATTCTTGAACCTTCAAAGTTGAATAGAGAGCAATTTCTACATTGATATCTCCAAGGAGAAAGTCTATTGCTTAATATGTACTGACTCAGGCATTAAGACAATTTACTTTACTCACTCCTATATCCAAAAATGTAAACATTTTATTTGATTCTGCATGCAAAAATGTAGTTATTACATTTGACAGCACGATTGCAAATTCCCCTGAATCAAACTCTTCATCAAACTTGTCATTATTATTAATCGAGAAACTTTGAACAAATATCCTAATGGATACTCCTTGGACCTTAACATACCTCAAGCTAGGTTTGACAGT